>OMLF01057008.1:14997-30533 GCA_900302615.1 Holocentrus rufus | reverse complement strand
GCGGGTGGGGCAGATTAAATGTAAGAATTTGCAGCTGCGCTCACTTTCAAAATACCAGGGACGGACCAGAGGCAATAAACTGACGTGAGGGTCTAAGACAGGAAGCATGACAAAGTGATAGACAATGTCACACCGCACATAAGCCCTTGCCCGGAGAGACAGGTGCATGACTTACCATTAATAATGTCACCATCAGGAAGGCTCTCTGAGATGAGCTGGCATGCACTGGCATACGATAGGAAGATGATAAAGTTCCAGACTTGGAGAAAAGTTTGCAAAGTAGAGAAGCCTTTATGACGGTGACAATGTGCATTGCAGGACATTACATCAGAACTTCGTTAAACTTTAAACATAAAAGAAAATTCAGATGCTTCCCACTTCTAGAGTTCCTCACAGCAGCTTTTCTGAAGGTATTTTCACCTTTCAGTTGCTTCTCACTGAAAAGGGACTGGTGCCACTCTAATGGATTGCTACTTTTTCATATTCAATCATGGAAGAAGCAAGAAGTCTACTTTTAAAGCCTAGTATACTCTGTATATCTTCTACAAGTCCAGAGATATATAGAGCCATTGATCTCAAGCAATGTGTGCAACCAAGATGGATTTTTTATTTTCTTCTTCTTCTTCTTCTTCCTCTTCTTCTTCTTCTTCTCAGATAAGGTGTTAAAATGGATGGAAAGGTTGCAGAGAAGACAAAAAGAAAAATTAGCAATAGGGTGCTTTTTTCTATTCTGTTTTTTCTTTCTTTCTTTTTTAATTATGCTAGCCAAAATGTCAAAACTGGTCGTAACTGGTCCCAATTAGCCTAATTCAGTAATCCAGTAATGTCTTCCATCTTTTCTCTTTTGTAACTTCAAATTTTAAATATGTTTGTGCCATCAACCATGTCACATACTGTACATATTGTGTATCTAACGGTTAAAAACGCTTCATTGAAGCTAGCATGACATTTATATTGAGGGAAATATCCAAACCCAAGATTCCATTGTTTTATGGCTACACCATTACATCCAATTAAAAATATCTTGATGTTTTGTGCACCATTTTATACACATTTCCCTGTAATTCAGCAGGACATATTTGGTGTATCTGGAAACCTTGGGCGGTCCACTAGAATTTAAAATCAAGCTCTGTGGGTTTGCGCAGCAATGAGACACCCACCTGTGGGTTTTACTTACTGCACTTGAACCAAGAATTACTACATTTGAATCAGTGTCTCCTCCATAATAATGGATCAGAGTTGTGGTGAAGTCCACAGACATGGGAAATCTGAACCCAGCATGATTCTGTGCCAGCAGGTGCAGTCTGCGCCAACATATCAAAAATCATTTTATTGACTGTCTAACTGGCCATTAAAGAAATACATCAGCCCTTCCCTGATGTGGGGTCACTGTCTGATTTACAGTTTGACTGCTGGTGAAAAATCCCTCTGGCAGTGATGGCCAGCCGAAGCAGTGCTAGTTGTCTGGACCTCTCCATTCTTAACTCCATCCCAGAGATGAAGGAGAGCCTCCCCGGCGCTGTAATTAAACTGCCAAGAAAAGTTGTTTTACTCCACATGACAAACGGAGCTGCTCCAACAACATGTTCCCCATCATCACTTCCTGTGCCGTAACAATAACGTGACATGACTTTTTAAACCCCGTGGCTGGCTGACATGAGGGGAGTCTGGTTGCGGCGGAGGAGATGAGGAGAGGAGAGCTGTCTCTTCCTTCTCCCACTTGATCTGTGGGGCTGCTTCGTAATTGTGCTTTATGACTGCTGGGGAAATGGTTTTAGCGTTTTGGTTTTAAGAACATTATATTCCGCCTGAAAGCCGCACTCCAACTCTGACTTACTCCGGGCTTAATGCACGTTTAATGATTGGAATGCAAAGCGACGCAGAACATAAGATCACAGCGTGGCTCTCCCTCGCTGTACCTCTAGAATTCTGTGCATGTACTTCATTAAAGGTACTCACTGCTTTTTCCTGCGCCGCCGCCATCAAGGCTCCATTTCATTGCCATTTCCAAAAGAGGGCAAGCTTGCAATGAATTCCCTCAGTGCTTCATGCATCGAGATCCGTCCAGCCCCTGGCATGAAACCAGTCCAAAAGCTTCTTTGCTACTTAAAATGCCTTATTGCTTTGTACATCTTAATAATAATTCTCCTTAACAGCATTATGTTTTCATCCTTGAGAGAGTCTTTTGCAGACTTTGTTTGTCCTCTGTAATGTACTGGATTTGGGATATTAATAAGAGATGAGGAAGGGAAAGGGACATTAGTGCTGTTTATTCCTACATTGACTATGCAGCTGCACTGTTCCATTCCCATCAATATAGTTCCTTTAAAACAACACTGTTTGGCACCGATTTTGCTTTTTAAATGGTTAATGTGGATGACGAGGTGTGTGCCATTTGTAATTTAACTGTAGGGCCCCCAAATTGGAGTGATGCAGCAGCAAGCTATCGAAGCTGACTTCTCAACAGCAGCATGCAAATCCCATCCAATCGCATTATCAAGGGTGGCTGCTTCATTTACATAGGGCCTTTCACAAGCAGTCGACGCCCGCACCCCCATGTGTTTCAAACTGTCACTGACCAGGACCTGATCTTCTTTTTGTTGGTAAATTATCTTCACAGGCATGTAAAAATATAATTTTGCATGAGTTGATGATAGACTTCCAAGCGGTTGCCAACAAAATCGCAATCCCAACTGTTTCCAAAGTGCACTCAAAAAACAAGGATTTACCTGATGTGGTGGAGCAGATGATGCAACGACTGGCATTGAGGAACCTGATGAGTTTCTATTCAGTCATCACATCACAGCAGACAGGGCAGTATAAATCAATCAGGCCCCTCCTAGTTTGTACATCAAAACAAATTATATGTGCAAATTACACACCTAATATGTGTGTTGGACCCAGCTGGATAATAATTTCGAAAAGTGAATAGTTGGAATCCAGAAGCGCTGTGGCCTCTGCCCAGGCTGGCACACTGTGCACCCCGCAACATGTTTCTCACCCATCCTCACCCTCAATGGTTATGTGCAGTTCTACAGAAATTTAATCTGACATCTGTTGAAATTGTTTCCCTTTTTTATTGTTCCCAAAAGACCAAAAAACAAAAAAACACAAAAAACACAAAAGAAAAGAGGTTGTCTGGGCTTGTAGATGTAATATCAATGATAAACTGTTTGTATCTGACCACGATGCTGCTGGCACTAGGATAATAACATCCTGCCTTCCTGAAGCAAATCCTTTTTGAATAAGAATATGCTACATACAAGCATGAATTCTCTTTTGTTTGATCGCTTGGTCCTTATCTAAAGGATAAAGAGCGAGACAGGACATGCCAGTCTAAAAGCAACTCAATACAGCTGGACACTGCTCTTTTGTTCCTGCTTTGATCAGGTCATCATGGAAAGACAGACAGAGATTTTTCCCTCAGATTGAAAGCCAGGCAGCATCGCCAAGATAAATGAACCCGGCAAAACCGTTTGGAGATTGGTTTGTCTGTATTATCAGCCGCTAAGGTTCGGTAACCAGGATTAGTGCTGATGAATATTTCTCCACGGAAGATATGAACACAAAAGAGACAATAAGCCTCATAAAGTTTTGTTTATTTCACTTTTTGCTCATTTCCAGGCATTGTGTTGCTTTCACAGATCTATTTCGAACAATTCCACCTAATTTGGAAATAGGAGATTTGTTGATTGTGTGTATAATCAATTTGAGCATACATTAGACTTAGTAACCCAGCCGCATTTTACCATTTCAGTGCATAACAATGAAATACCAATGATCCTATTTTGTATTTTTCTGTAATTGCGCTGTGCAAAGGGGCTTAACCGCGCCTCCAATAGAAAGCTAATAAGGTGAAACATCTTGAAAACTTCCTCATGCATGCAATCTCATTATTTTTCTGTAGGTCACATTTGCCCGTATAAGTGCAACTAACAAGATGCCTTCCCGCAGGGTACGTCATCCGTTTTTGTTCGCCTGCCCCAAGACGGAGGCGACATCAGGTACTATAGGTGCAATTAATTCATCCCAGCACTCAACACTATACAGACGGTCCCAACATGGGTACTCAGCCACAGCAGAGGCGCGGGTATCAAAAGCTGCTCACCTTCCAGAGGGAAATCAGGGCAGGGCAGGCATATCTCCTTTCTCCCGCCTCACCTCTTTATTTGTCAGAAATGGTCACTAGGTAAGTGCTCGTCCCACTATTTATCACTTCAAGTCTAAGGGGGCAAGCTCGGTAAATTCTCTCGTGTGTACTGCCAGATTGATCTTCCCTTTATCAGGAAACACCGCGGCGGCTTGTTCTGACACAAATCTCTTGCTTTTGCGCTTTCTCAAATGTTAGGCAACAGGCCAAATGGGGCAGGGAAACGGGTCAGCTGCCAGTGCTGTACAGGATGGAACTGCTCCAAGCTCACATGCCCCTCACCGTGAATCTCACCCTTTAATTAGACTGTAAAATGAGCATTATCAGGATATATGTTTCATGCCTGTTGCTCCTTACATGGCGATCTAATGAATCAATACGGGGCTGCTTACATTGGATCCACAAATTGGGTCGCAAATGGATCCTTGTTTTGCCAACGCACATCAGTGTTGATGGCACAGACATCAGGCGCTCACTATCAGCTGCAAAGGTGTTCCTGAAGTGATTTGACCAAATTATTGATCTCAGTGCAAACGCACAAGCTTCCCTATACGTTACGTGCTACAGTGACAGGCAAAGCAATCATATCTCATCCCATGGCAGATAGGATGAGGGATTTAACAGCTTGGGATAGGTCCATCTGAGCTCTGTGTGCCTTCTTATGAAACTACTACTACTATTGAGAAACATTAGGTTGACCGAAGAAAGAAGCCTTTTAGTTTGCAGCCTGATACAAAACACCATACATCCATTTCAGAAACCTTTTATTGAGAGCTAATGATTGTCCTGCTTAATCTATCAATCTATCTATCTATCTATCTATATGCGCATGTGCAGATGCAGCCAGTGATACTGCTTGGTTACCAATCATACCAGACATGAATGTGATACCTGAGGAGATAATAGAGAGAGTGAGGAGCATTTCAGATCAAATCATTATTTTAAGAGCCCTCCTGCTGTGTAATAAGATTGCAAGTATCTACAGAGCATCATCTAATCCAGAGCTGAAAGGCCCATCTACTGCAGGGATGAGTTCATTAGTTTGGTTTAAAGTATTAAAGATTCACAACCACACTGCGCTTTATTCTCTGGGCGGTCTTTTATTTTTTTTTAACAGTGCTGTTCTGCACCATACAGCTACTGAACATGATGGAAAGAAAAACACTGCATGCAATCTTGTGCTCCGTCCCGGTACATGTTTGATATAATGGATCGGTTTCAATTTTCTGTGTGTTACAGCGTGGTACGCTGAAAATATTTCTCTGGAAAAAGGTAATATCAGAAAAGTATATGGCAATATCTTTTTTATGTGATATCTGCACTATTTCCATTAGAACAAAATGTGAAAAGAGTTGTATGGCTCAAAGCTGCAAAGATGAAACTTTATATACATGCACACACACAAAAAAAATCTGAAATTATGCTGGGCTTTCATAACAGCGGTGCAAGCCAGACATCTAAAAATAGCAACCCCTCCTGCTCTGGTGACGTCCTCAGAGGACTTGAGCCAGTCCAGCCTGGATGAAACACAGAGGTGATCGGATGATAAGTATGGGGGTCAATCAATACCACTGTCAAAGCAACACTTAGGAGTAATCACCTCCATCTTAGGGAAGAAGGAAAGCCAAATCACTACCATTATCAGCTGGGAATTCTCCTCCCCTTCTCCACTCTGCTGGTTCAATAAAGCTAAGAGTTGCATCCTGTATGACATTCTGGGGTTGTGATTTTCTGGCTGATAACTAAGAGAGAAAGACGAAAGAGTTGCATGCCTGCCTGCAACCCCAAGTCACAGGCTGCACATACATACTGCTGGTGAGCAGTCGAACCCAAGAAAGATTTTCCCTTGTCATGTCGTTTGATTGATTATAGAGGAGGTTTAGAGGCTGAAATCTATTCACAAAAAGTAAAAAAAAAAATGAAAGAACAATCAGAACAATAGTCATAATTATAAATTTCTGTGATAGAAATATAATTTTTTTTTCTATCCCATAAAGTCATCTTGTGACCCCCCCAAAGGTCCCGTGCCTCAGGTTTAGAACCACCGTGAACCAGTGGAGAAGAGAGGAGAAATCCACAGGGTGTTCATTAAACCATTTTTCTTTCTAAGTACTTTTTGTAGTAGTTGTAGTTGTAGTTTTGTTGTTTGAAAAGCACTTTTTTTTTCTTTTTTGGCAGGCAACATTTAAAGGAATTATCTTTTTGCTTCTATTACTTTTCTGACATTGAATGGAAATATAGTGATTTGGAATTAAACTTAATGTGCAGATGAATTTAAATGTGCTGAAAAAAGGGAGAGGAAAAACATGTAGAAAGATGAAACATTTAACCAGCAAGGCAAAGCAACTTAAATCTAAATATTTTTCCGTTAAAACCGGAGCTAGTCAAGTCGGGGTGTATGATTTCAAAAGGATCAGAAACACTAAAATATTAAGGGGGAGCTGAATATTTGGCAAATCCGACTATCTGTTGTGGATGTTATGTGTTTTTCTGAATATGACTGCTGGCCCAGTATCCATGATCGAGAAATGAGCAGCTAGATGAGATGATAGCCATGATCCATATGCAGGCGTTTATGATCAGATGGCTGCTTTTAAGATCAGTGTAACTTATAGAAACAAAATACATAAACAGAAAGAGCAGAAGCAAATATTACAGGCTACTTAAACTCTGCCGGATGGAGTGGAGCACTGTTCATCTGCTCTTTGTTTACTACTCTCTTCCTCCCAAGCACTTTAAACATTCATTGCATCCAACTCTGAATGGAATGCACAAACTCTGACGATGAAAAAAAACATCGAGGAAATCTAGACAGGAGGGCATCTTTGGGGATGCTTGCCTGTCTACTTATTAATGTTAGCTGAGCTCACTTCCACTACAAACTAAGCCAATGTTTTGTTTTTTCTTGCTCCGTATTAGTGCAGACTGGAAACAGCCACCTGTGTTTTCCGTTCTGTTTGACACCACCTACTCACATACTGCAGCCAATAACAATAGCAAAACAGGAGGAGAAAACATTTCATTTGCTCACAACATACTCTATGACGCTCCTGTGGATGTACATGTGTCATGCAGGAACAAGGACAAATGATTGGCTAGATACCTGACAGATTTTTGAATGTCTTTACCTATAAACACAGATTTAGGATCAGATTTCTCTACGCTATTTGTGAATGTTAAAAAGAAAAACTGATCATGAATCAGCAGTCAGGAAACAAAGTTCATTTATAGATTATTTCCATGAAATGGCAACATTTGGCCACTCTTTTGGAATTATTGCTCATATGTTGTACAGAGGGCAAAATTACCATACAAACACGATTATTGTCATACATCTGGCAACACTGTTCTGGATACAAATATGACTGTTGGGGCTGGGCTCCCGGATGTAGATGGACTATGACAAAGTCAGTTCAGGCCTATGACATATGTCATTTGATTTGTTAAAAGATATCTTGATGTTGCTTGAGACAGAAGATAATAAAACTAGACATTACACCCATATTTATGCACCGATGTTTTCACCACTAGATCTTTCCAGAGTTAACAATCAAAAGCAGGTGGATGTTTTGTGGTATCTTATTTTAGTTTGACTCCACATAATCTGATTGATTTGATAGCCACTCCTCCCGCCCCCTTCGACTCACCATGTGCAGTGCATTGCATTTTTCAAACTACTGGTGTAGGTGGAGAGGGGCTGAAACTGGGTGTACCATTACGCTTTAAGTACTTTAAGAAAGAGTCTCCTGCATGCTCTGATGAACAGAATTGTCTCGACAAATCTAATGCAGTTTCTTTCCCTGTGTTCCATTAGCCAATTTGCATGTAGGTGCGGCATGATTGCAATGCTGCAGGCCCTTCCATGGAATCATAAGTTGCACTGAAGAGCACTCGGGCAGATGCTCTAATCAATTCCCTATCACAAAGACAGCCATTGGTATAATAAAGTATGCCTGACTGAGAATGGACCATGCAGAGAACAGACACCCCCCCTCCCCCCAATGTAATCTCCATACGCTGCTCTGACCATGATTTTGCGCTAACGGAGTGTAGCGGCGGCGTTAGAGAGAGGGATCTGAGCTCTGTGGTGGCCTTAATTGGATGAACATTGGCGTGATGCAAAGCAGGTGCAGCAGTGCCTCAAATCCTCTAGGCCACCTCTAAAAGGCTGACAGCTGTTGCGATAGATTGCAATCTGATGGTGATTTCATTATAAAACAGAACATGCTCTGGCTCAAGCTACTCACTGAACCGGTTTAATGTCACCATGACAAAGGGCCCGCGTGCGACAACCTCCGACAGCATTGCATCTCTGACAGGGTAATGATGTATTTACCATATGTCAACTGTGTTTTAAGTCATCAAGTGTCATTTTGCAGCTCTTTTCGTCTCTATTATGCGTGATTATTTTCGAGATTAAAGAATGTTTTTTGACATTTATTCTCTGGGACGTGTGGCAACCTTCAGTTATCCTCAAAGGACAATTTCAGTTCATGAGTTAAATTCCAGACAGAGAGAAACTTGCCGGTGAAGTAACTAGCAAAATTTTAATCAGAATAGATGTAATTATCCATGCAAACATATCTCTCTGAGACATGCACACTTAAAGGAATCGTTCCGGATTTTTGAAGTCTGTCCCTTTCTGGTAGTCGTCTTTAATTACGTACGCCGATTGGTTTCATTCTCTTAGTAATTCTTCCTTTTCCCTACACTGGACAGGCGCCTGCACATCTCTATCTTGTGGTTCAGCACATAATAAGGGACAACATCCACAATCTTTGTGCGCTGTAAAAATTCCATATTTTAGAAACAATGCTACAGCAGTTAGCCGTGACGAAGCTCCCCTATGTCCCTGGACTGACCATGGGTTTCCCTTTCTGCTTTCACCCACCCTGCAACATATGTTTCTCCAAAAAAATCGAAGGGTCGGCAAAATTTGAAGCTCTCAGAAGCAATGTTCAATCAAGCTATGGAGGAGACGTCTATAAATCACTGGAACATTAACAAGTGGTGCCTTCCTGTTTGGATGTACAGCTTGAGAGACCAATGAGAAGATGGTGGGTGGGTCTTATTAGCGCCACAAGAATTAGGGACAGTCTTCCAGGCTTTCTACACTGTATGGCAAAGAAATCGCGGGAACAAGGTTATTAGCAGCTAGAGAATTTAATCGCTCTGCCCCAGCGGAAGGATACGATTTGACCATTGCCTACAGGTTGTATTGCTGCAGGCAGAAGGGAAGCCAAGAAATGTTTTAGTGAGGAAGGAAAGGAAAACATACTTGTGCGCCTCCAGGATATTTCAATAGAAATCAGTTCTGGTCAGAGCAATTCCACTGATTTCCTTTGAGGGTTCGGGAAAAGGTGCAGATGTGGCTTGTAGCTGTCGACATGGGACATCAATACACCCGTCCAGAAGCTAAAGCAGTTGCGTGTGTGTCGTGCTCATTTTACTGATGAAGACTATCAGGCTGACAAGTGAGACAAGTTAGACAAGTGCTGTGAAAAGTTGGACTGGTAATAACTAAGAAGGAGGTGTGTGTAAAATAATTATATTGCATGTTATATATTATTTGCTATTTACCTATCCATTCAATAAATTGTATCTCACTTGAGTTCAAGAGGATGAAGATGACAAAGTTCATTACCTGACTTATACAGATCAGCTGGCAATGATAGATGCTGCAGCTGTAACCTCTTCCAGATGTTTTCTGCCTGTTATCAGCTGCAGCTGGAGGATGTGCTCCTGGCTGTACTGATAAAACCCTGTGGTGATAATTCTGTTGCCGTTCTTCATCTGTGTATTCCAGTTCATGCATGTTTGCCTCCTCAGATAATTTGAATTCTCTTTGAGTTCAAAGTCCATCATTTATCTCTTTAGCCAGCCAATGTTTCTGTTGCTCACCATGTTCATCACTGGTGATGCACACAGCTTATAACTGATGATCAGAACGTATCTTTCCTCCAGGGCATTCCAATGAAACTAGTCACACAAAACATGGAAGTTAGACTTCTATGGCATCGTGTCAGCTTTGGCTGAATTGTGGAACATGGTTTTTGTACCCAATTATTTGTGCTGAAGCCAAGATTGAGAGGTGGAGGTGCCCACCCAGTCCAAGGAAAAAGAAGAACTGTGAGAATGAAAACAACCTACATACTACATGAGTGACAAGGATAAAAAAGGGATAGGCTTTTAAAACCCCAAACCTTTCCTTTAAAGTAGCATTTCACACCATCGCACATCCATGGCTCCAAATGGCTTTGAGAGATAACTCTGCAAAATTTGTTCCTCAGTACCCAGAAATCATGTATAACTTGTCTGTGCCAGCCCAGACAGCCTGTGATGCTTTATACCAAAGCAAAGATACGCAAGAGGCAAACAAGCTAACACTGATGATCCGGCTTTCTCTGGACGGAGCGCTGCCGCTATGTAGGAGGCAGCTTGGATTTCAGTTTTACATTTTGATTTGTCTCTTCCAGTGGGCAGAGACGTGTCCACACCTGACAGAGGATTTAATTTGATTAGAGTTTCACTGAGGCAGGCTGGGATGCTCTTCTTCGCTGCAGCCCTACATCATTTGTTCGAGCAATCAAATGTCTTCAAACTGGTACAGCAGGGGTTTGCGTGTTGCACAAAGACACTTCAACAGAGATAGACACCAGTTGTCAGGTTTTGGTTACTCAGTACAATCCATTGTGCACCTCCCTTTGTCTGATTCGTGTAAAAATTGCAAAAGAGCAAACATGAAGTGCAAGCTTAGGAGTGGCCATATTTTTTATGTCCAGTTTCTCTGGAAGGGCTTTGACGTCCTGGTTGCCATGGCACCAGAGACTGGGAGAGTCCATTAGCTGTCAAAGATCCATATTCCTTGATTCATCCTTCAACATCAGATCACACCTCTGCAGTCATAATTGCAGTGCAAGGTAAGCACCGTGAAAGACATGAATACATATGAACAGCTGCATCCTGCCATGGCTTTAAATTGACCTTGTCAGTAATAATGTCTTGTGTTCATATGTCTTATGGGCACATGTTCATTAAATGTGCAGCGTTTCATTCATGTTTAATCAACAGGACCGGCCACAGCAGTGTAGCAGTAACATTATCAGAAAACGCAATTTCTTCTTTTTCTTTGTGGCCTTCTCCTTTATTTTTTATTATTATTAAAAAAGAAACGAATAAACTGTCAACTAGTGAGTGCACTCAGCACAGCCGCTAACTGCACCATCAAATTAAAGTGCAATGGACAACTGATGTGTTACCTCAATAAGGTTATACTTTTCAGGATTTTCTTGTATTTTTTAAATGACCACACTTCATCACCAGCTGGACTGTAAATCTATAAAAATGCCAACTAGTGCTGAGCATCCCTGCTTCTGCCTCCTCTGCCTTGTTTGCTGTGTTTGGGGCTTTTCTGGGCAGTACCTGTTTTCTCTGTGTTTGGACTGTAGTACTGTAACAACAACTAGGAAGCATCCCACTTGGAATTTCCTACCTCCCACCTTTCAGAGCAACAAAAGCTTTGGGATAACTGCTGTACAGCTCGGTAAAAAGACACAAAGAGGAGAAAAAGTGCCTATTGTTTGGTGTTGTTAACTTGTTTTCTTTCCTAGTCATACAGGCATATATATATTTGAGTGTGCCATACAACCAGACACTTGAAAACCTGTTTAAAGGCTTAATTTTTTTCATTTGTTTTGAATGAAGGCTAATGAAGGCTGTCATGTTGATTTACTTTTACGGATGTCACAGAGCTACATGTTGGCGAACTCAGAGCTCAGAGAAGTTTCTGACTAACAGTTACAAGCTGGGCCTTTCAAACAAAGTTTTCCTTTTCCGTTTGACAGTTCCTTATTATGCAGCTTTGTTTTTCCAGGCATAACTTGTTTGCAGCTAGAGATATTCCATTTTTTTCCCTCCTGATACTGATTCCGATACCTGAACTTACATACTGGTCGGGGCCGAGTACCAATCCAATAAAAAAAAAAAATAAAAAAAAAAAAAATGACCTTGCACTAACCTTATATGGATTTGATGTGATTGCTAACATTGTATGGCATGGCTCAGGTTAAACCCTTTGTAAAACATGAACAATAACATAGAGAATGAATGCTCAGTCATCATAAATAATAAATTCCTTTAAAAAAAAAACTTGCAGTGAAGCCAATTTAATAAAATAAAAGAAGTTTAAAATTTTAAATATTACAGTAACTGTATGAAACAGCAGTGCAACAGCAACTGAAAACCAAATAAATCAAGGAATAAATAATTCATAAGCATTCAAAAATAAACAAGAATTAAAATTACAGTGTAAACAAAAGAGCAGCAGCAACACGGTAAACAAAAAACAAGTAGGCTGCACATTGCAGTAGCAACTTAGTACTGCTCACAATTTCACGAGCATTGGCATGTTCTTCTTCAAGAGGATAAGTATTTCTGCTCTCTCTCCTCCTAGCCTGTTCCTACTTGCAGCAAAGATGTTGGAGGTTGTGCTGAACAGTCTCTCACTGTCCACACTGGTACAAGGAGCAAAGAGCAGCTGTGGCAACCGGGACAGGAAACCAAAATTGTTGCTTCCCCAGTACTGGAATGAGCTGTGTGAGTGTGGGATAGTTTGCTCTGTCAAATATGTTTGTATTTGAACCTGTTTGTTTGTGCTACTTGCCCCACGTACCTCATCATGCTCCTGCAGGATTTCCTCAAACAGGCCCTTCAAGCTGCTCCTGCTGCTGATGCTGCTGCTGCTTGGCTGTGCTTCCATACGTGTGATGTCTGCTGCCTCAGCTGTTGTCCTCCTCAAGGACTCCTCCAGCTTCTCCACCTCTTGTGTCAGTGAAGCCTTCGCTTGATGCTGTCTAAAGTATCTGGAATAACAATAAAACGTGATAAATAAAATGTATAAAATCAACAACCTCCTCCATAGCAGTTCTTGATGGTGACAGACATAGTTTAATGAAATAGTCATGAATATGATGCATGTACATAAAATAATAATGCAACATATATCTAGAACACCATCTCTAAATTCTGATTATAATATTTTAAATAAGCATACTACTAGACATACCTTTGAAGCATGGGTCCAAGGGAGTGGCAACTGCATACAAGGACTCACCCTCGATGGTTCTGAATCTCTTGTGGACAGTCATCGTTTTTATACCCATGTCCTCCTCATGAGCAAGCAGTCATTGTAGCATTGTAACTAAGGGGATAACTTCTGCTGCAGAGGAGGTGGACGAGCTAAACTGTCTGGTCAGTTCTTTAAAGGGTGCCCAAATGTCGATGGTTTTCTCCAGCAAAACCCATCTGGTTGTCTGTCAGAGTCGCAGGTCATGATCAGCTCCATATGATGAAATACATCGCTTCTGCTCCTGCTGACTCTCAACCATACAGAATGTGCTGCTCCACCTCTGCACTGTAACAGTAACCCTTCGTGCACCACCAGCTGGATCGAGTGGGCGAAGCATCCCAAACTCGACACGTCCATCTTGTCCATGGCTTTCTTCATATTGCTTGCATTATCCTGTAAAACGCACATTTCTGATTTGGTGGGGATTCCAACCTGGTGACAGGCATTTAGAATAACTGCCAGTATTTCAAACCCAAGACACCATGTTCTATGGCTGCTGCATTACATCAAATAGAAAATACCTAGATGTCTCGTGCATAATTTTCCCTGTATTTCAGCAGGACATTTGGTACCTTGGTAGTTGGTATCCTTGGAAACCTTCTCTAAAATTTCAAAGAAAGTTTTCTGTCTGAGCAAAGCTGAGCTGCACAGCGATGACAAATGCACCTGCAGGTGCAGCAGAGTTGAAGAGGTTAACCTGTCAAGAGGACCTGCTCAGTGTGGTGCCTTGTGGCCCCAGAATAGAATTATGTGTGCAGCAATTCCATTCAGTAGAATTCATCCACTTGCTACAGAGAGCAACAGAATGAAGAAAGCTGCCCTTGCGCTTTCGCCTCATAGCAAATAAAAGTACGTCCATCCTGCAAAAGCATGAGTCCTGTTGCCTGGCAACCGCATTAACAACTCCACAGCCAGCGCAAGTGTGAACATGGAGGAGCATCAAGTTGGAGTTTCCACCAGGTTATTGTACAGTGTGGCATCATCCAAGATCTGTAACTGCTTTCCATGTCTTCTTCTCCTGAGTACCAAACCAGTGGAAGATCCAGAAGTGAACTGTGCCGCCCAAGTCAACTCCACAACCCTGAGGCGCCCCGACCTGCTCTCAGCCTCAGACAGAGCATCCAGCCAGCAGCCAGCTCGTCTGCTGACCTCCAGTTCAACTACTGTCTACCCTTGCAGCAGAATAGGGCATCCTTCAGTCAGTTCACCTGTAGGTCTGTGAGAACATCTTTGAAGTTATTCCGTCTATATTGGCTCAGTCACTGATCACATATCTTGCTCACCCAACTATTTCTATACTGAGTGCTGTTCCCTTGTATGCTGACTTCCATCAGCTGTGGGATCTCAAACAGTCAAATATGTCTCTCATATCATCATTTAGTCCATGTATATATTCTGAATGTATGATAACTGCACTTTGCTTGACAGAAGTTGTTTGCTGTTTGTGTGCATTCAGTGTCCTTAACACAGAGGTCACTAAAGGTCTCATAGAATCAGAGGGAAGTGAATGTCTGTTTGGTTATATGAATTTCCAAAAAAAAAAAACCCAAGAAAACAAAACAAAACAAAACAAAAAAAAAAAAAACAAGTGAGCAGCCATAGTACTTGTAATGGCAACAGCTGTTGCCTGAAGAAGACATCTTGTCAAAACGTGTTGCGTGCTTCAGCCTACTTTCTTGGGGATTATACCCATTAAGGTTTTGTCTCTTGCAAAGTATTATGGCAGCTCACTTCCGTTCCTGTTTGTATGTTTGTTTGCCTGCTGAGCTCCTAGACACTCCACCAACAAACTTCACCCACTATATTATATGAATTTCCAAACATATTCAGTACATACTAACGATGGCGTAAGACACACTATCAGCCAATCACACTTTAAGATTTTGCAAGCTGTGGGAAACAGCTCAACGACAACAACGCTGCAGCCCAGACGAGCCCAGGCAAGACAGCTGCCGACACCCCAGAAGTGACAGAGGTAAAAATCGAATGTATGTATTTTTAAAAGAATCTCTGCGGCTCGACTGCGTGTCTGACATGACTGTTCACAGGCTGCCTCAAAGGATAATGTTGTAATTTTTTCTTGAGACTGTGGACAATACAAACCTCGGTGAGTGAAAAATGCTGCTTTACTGTGGCACTAATGTCCGGCAGAACCAATTTTATGACTCTATGTTGTGCACAGTTTCCCTAAAAATGAAAAGCAAATGATAATACAAATGCCAGATATAGAGAATACAAAGAGACAGGGCTCTGGTCTTG
>OMLF01057008.1:0-14970 GCA_900302615.1 Holocentrus rufus | reverse complement strand
ACGGTTCAAAGATGGTGCCCGAGTGCCCCGTCTTGCTCTATTATAAAACTGTCTCCCTGAGTCATATTACATTTTGCTTTCCCCTACTGACAATAGTTAAAAAAGGCCAGGGATAAATACCAATGTAGAGCTTGCCTGTTCTTTGGTGGACAGGTAAGATAACAAACTATCGCTGTTATTACAATGTACCAGTATTAAGTTGGGTAATCTTTTCTGCAAACCTGTAAAGCATGGTGCTGTTTCGCTGAACTAGTGGAGGTGTGAGGAGGCAGTGAAAATGTGAATGAACGCAGAGGCAAAGCAACATGCACGTTTGGCTTAAACATCCTGTGAATGGGTGAGGACTGTCCTTCAAAAATCATCCGTATCTTCACAATTTCCCTCTGTAGGAGGAATGATTGAGAGCAGGTGAAAGGGACTTGGGCACGCGAACAACTGCGATCACAACCCACTGAGTGATATAGTCTTCTTTCACAGTGAAGGTCATAGGTGTAGAATTAATGTCACAAGTTCTTCAGATAACGTGTCTGAGGCATGGTAAGACTGCCCAAGCCAACATTATTCACGAAGGGCCCTGGGGTGGACAGAAATACATAATTGGCGGGAAAGATACATTCTTGTATCATCAATGAGATGGTGCAATGTCATCTCAAGAATAATAAGTATGTGCCTTGAGCAACCCTGAATCTCGGTATGGTGCAATCGTCTCTGTCAGGCCCAATTTTATCTGTCAAACTGCGCATAGTCCTTTTTGGTCCCTAAGGAAAACTGCTTATGGACTTAAGTTTCCATATACTACACTGTATAAATAGCTATTTGTCTCTTCACAGACACACTTGTGCATTTCAACGGTGTTAGAGTAGGCAGAGATCGCGGCCCTGGAGCAGTTCCTGGTTCATTGTCTTGCATGTGGACACAAAAATGAAACATGCCACTTTTTTCTTGATTGATTAGCTCATGTTCATGCTTAGAAATCCACATGCATCCAATCCATGTGATAAAAGAGTTGTGGCAAATGAAAGGCCATTACAACCTTGTGAATGGCTGAAAGAAATATCTCAGTTAGGGGAAAAAAAACTACTGATGAAGACCTTGTAAATTATGAAAGGTGTGTGGATTGTCAACTCTCATTCATTGTTATAAGTAGCAGGATGTAAAACCACTATCATGTAATCACATAAGTACTCAAAAATTTATCAGATCTTTTAACCAAATACACCAGCTGCACCTCAAGGTAGCTGCTGCCTTAGATTGCTCTAAGTGAAAGCATTTGCCACCCAATTAACTGGCAACTTCCTCTCCACTTTCTATTAAAGGACTACACTCCAGGTAATTGATTTTCATGAATAAATCAATGCAGTGATGCAGTACAGAAATAATTATAGCAAACCACTCTAAGTGACATTGTTGCTGACAATCAGCCAGTATGTTACTTAAAGCCCTGATTACCCAGAACACCTGTAAATGGAATTCTTGTTCACACTTTTCGAACAATGTGTTAAGTGTTCGCCGCTCCCCCTGAAATGTTTTGTCTTAACCATTCACTAGATTGAAATGGCGCCAAATAAAGTTAGCAATTAAAAAATGCAAATATCTGCCTGTGACTAATTTCTTATTGACATGTTGAGATGCTGATATCACATTGATATTAATTGGAGTCGGTGTCTGGTCCTGCCTCGTTGACAATGGCGGTGGAGGAGAGTGAAAGGCTAGAGGAGGAACTGTCAGATATACAGATGCCCCTTGGTACAGTGATTGATGTCATTTCTGTCACCGTGCTCCCGACTTTGATCTTACCATGCATCCCCCTAGCCTGCTATCCACCGCAGCTCTCGTGTCCCCATTTTGAGAATCCATTATCTAAACATTGCTGTGAAGTAGGCCACCCCTTTTATTGGCTTCACGGGTATTCTGATTTACTACGCTACAGCGCTTGCCAGTTTCGGACATGATGTTATTGAAACTGGGGTATTGATTTAAGTCCAATGCCCTCCAGAATCTGCCGCCATGTATGGAGAACATTTACACTCAGTTAATAGCCTGCTATTAATCTCCACTGGGGAAAAAAAAGTGTCTGTTTAAGAGCTGTGAGTTTGAATTATCTTGAAGCTCCTGGATGTCCATGAAAAACACGTGAAGGTGAATTATCTGTATTAACATGGAAGCCCATTCTATCTTCTTGTCCTGGATGTCGTTATATTTATTTATTTATTTTTTTTTATTTTTTTGGTAGATTGCCAAGCATACCCAAAGCTCCCTTATTAGTATGAGTATGAGCTAAAAAAAAAAAAATCAATGCCCCTCATGCAGCTTGGCTCACATAATGCTACTCAAAACTCATTACTATTCACAAATAGGAAGATCAGCTCTTGCAGTCTGGTTTAATCATGTCAGCAAAATGCTTCTAAGGCACTTTGTTATTCATAAACCTCCACCCACTGAAGTGGAAATTGTGGTGAGCGAGAGTAACTAACTAAGCCAGAGCTGGAGCCAAAATTATGGTGGCTTGGTGCGATGGCGGTGGTGGAGTCTGGTGAGCGGGGGGTTAATTGAACACAGTGTATTCTACCAACACCTGTGGAGCTGAGCTGATGATTGTCGTCTAAAGTGTACAGTCGCTGTCGAATGGTCGCACACCAGCTGTTACGGCGGGAGAGTGAAGCGCTTCCTCATCGAGATGAGATTAATGAAAAACACAACAGAGCTCCCCTGCCCTCGGTTCCCTCCACATTCACAACATGCTTGTTTTGGAAAGATTCTCGCCACAATGACGCATGTGGTGTCAGAAAAGTCTTATCATGAAATGAGTCATTACTTATGATAAAATGTCAAAACATAGTGTTCAGTGCAACACGGTCACCTCTGGGTGTATTTTAAGACCAGAGCTGTGATGTAGCATGGAGAGATCTTAGAATATCATTGGACTAAATTTGATGCGATTTGGCGTTTAAACGTTTAATGTTAAGAATACCACAGGCATCACAGGGAATGTGAGTTAACAGTCCTTTTTCACAGCAGCCATTTTGACAGGAAATAGCAGGTAAACACAGGTGTTACTAATGATATTAATTAAGGTTCCATTCCAAATGTAGCAGAGCTGAACCTTAATTAGTAACACATGTACTTGCCCTGCTGTTTCATGTCAAAATGGCTGCTTTGAAAAAGGTAGTGGAGCCCACAAATGACCTCAACAGTGAGAGTATTTTCACTAGGCCAGCCCAGAACACTGAGTGTCCCTAACTGAGCCCATCTGTACCCAACAATTGAAATGCTCATGAGCAAAAATCCAGGTAGAGCTTGAGGCAGCTGTTTTGGCGAGCTGGAATTTCAGCTAGTTTACCATTTGGTATGCATGATTACTTGTATGTACGAATGTAAAGGCATGTATTCAGTTATGGATGACAGAATTTACAGCTTATTCAGCAGCAGTATTTATCACGACCGCATTACAGTTTATTATCTTCAGCTATTGTTTATATGTACTTAGGCTAGCTAGTTAGCTAATTGGGGGCATTGAGGGCAGAGTCAAGCCATTAATTTTAAAGCTCCCCCCCAAAAAATAAAAAATCAACAACAAATAAATAAATAAATAAAACTCTGGTCATGGGAGCCGGGGGAGAAGATGGAATGGCTATATATTCCTTGAAGCTGGGAGCATCTTCTTCAACCTTCAGGGACTGGACTGCACATGAAGTCCTAAATTTAAAACTTTGACCTCTCAAGAAAGAAACTGAGGAGTGTGAGCTGTGGAAAAAAATCACAATACCCATCTTTACTTGTTTTCTCAAGCTGCACTTGCTCTTCTCAATTTTCTAGGTAGCATAATTAATTTTTGGGAGCATATGCCACTGAAATGGTAGCACTGTGGAAGCCTGAAATGATCCAGTGTCGGTGTAACCATGAAGCCGTAAGTTTTTGGCATGGGGTCATT
This sequence comes from Holocentrus rufus, assembly GCA_900302615.1. NCBI lineage: Eukaryota > Metazoa > Chordata > Actinopteri > Holocentriformes > Holocentridae > Holocentrus > Holocentrus rufus. The sequence goes on along the minus strand of OMLF01057008.1, from coordinate 11,039 downwards.
TAGTGTCTTGCTCAAGGACATTATGACAGGGTTGGACACATTAGCCATTGCAGAGATTCAAACAGTGACCTTCGCTGGCAGTCTCTCTGCCACCTGCTCGCCATGCCCTCCAACTGGCCCAGCCTGTCCACATCCATGAAACTGGAGAGTTTATGGTTAGTGAACTGCAGGTGGGGTTAGAAGTGGTACTGATTCAAGAGACCTCAAACAGTTGAACTCCATAAATAATGCCATCGTTTGAGGTCAATGTCAAGTTTCGCCCAGTAGAGAGCCATGACATTCCATTTATCATCTGTAATAAAGACAGGGGGCAGTTTGAGGGGGGAAAAATGTAATAGCTAACTTTTTTTTTGGAGACAGATGATGTCATACCAGTGCACAGGCATTTTCTTTCTTATTTGTGATTTATAATGCAGCACCTAGCAACTGGTCAACTTTTTGCTCCACACTTCATTAAATGAAAGTCTAGCTTTGACTTCGGTGAGCATATTTATTATCAAAAAATTATGTTCACTGTGTCTTCATCTGTTTTATCTTAACTAGAAAATTCATCATATTAATATGCATAAAATTTGGGCAGGATACACTGCATAGAGAATGTGAAAAGAAAAATTGAATTATTCACAATATTGAATTAATCAAAACATTTTGAACAATTATTAGTTCCTCCAATGTTTCGATGCATAAGCTAAACATTCACATAGTCTTATTTTGTGCATTAAAAGTTTTATCAGTCAATTTCAGTTCAGTTCATTTTGGTGCCTATACTATTAAAAAAGCTGAGGATCAACTTAAAATTATTACTCTCACTTCTTTTCATATGGAGAAAAAACAGAAACTAGTTAATGGAAGTTTCTTGAGCATTTGTGCATGAGGAATTAAATGATTCCCTCAAATTATTAATTGAATACGTGGACTGGTTCATCAAGTTTCATAATTAATACCTTAGGATCACTCTAATTTGGTGGCATCATTCTGCTCTGTAACCCCTTTGAAGGTGTGTATTGCATCAAATCATTTTCATGGAGAATTGCTGAACAAAGTGGTTATCAGTCTTAATTATGTTCTGTAGAATGTTCTTTTTAGTGTCTGCTCAACGTAGGATGTGTCCTGTATAAAAACTCAGAACAGAACCTCAAAACCCACAGTAGTAATCTGTAAGACATCTGAGTCCTTCAATCATTTACATTTCTGTTAATGGTAATCATACAAGGGCAGTTACTTATGGGTTTTTCGGGCCAATACCAAAGCAGATATTTTTGGAATGAGACTGCTGGATAGTCATTATTTTTTGCCAATATGAAATTCCCCAAACTTTCAAATTATATAAATTGTAGGGTGGAAAAAGCATGTACACCATTATGGAAAACTACTCTTCTCCAGCGAAACCCAGGCTAAAATTAATACTAATGCTAATACTGTAATACATATTCATACTTGTGTGAAATCTCATCAAAATTATGAGAATCAGCTCTGGTTAATGGCTTCCCATGTAGATAATCAGAGGGATGATGATTAATTAGACACAATATTTAATCAAACAAATGGGATCACATCTATCATAGGACAACAATGACAACAACATCTAGTTTTTAAAGAAATGCCAGCATTGGCCTGATATATTGATCTCACTAAAGTCCTAGGTGACTGTCAGTCAAACAGCAAAAAGTAACCACTCTTGACAAATTGAGGAGACAAAGCTGGCAGTCAGATAAGGAATTGTCTATGGGCATCAAGAAATTTGTACACAGTTATTTTGGCATGAGGAACAAGGTTTTTGTCAAAAGTAAAACTAAATGTAAAGATGTATGATTTGATTGTATCATTTATTTCATTGTGAAGTGTATTATGAAGTCAATTTGTAATGCGCAAATGAAGCTTTTGTTTCATGCTCTTATATGAGAATAGATCTAAACTCATTTTTAAATTACAAAGACTCCTTCCAGTCAAACCAGCTGGCATCGGGAAATAATGAAGTATGTCAACGTCTGTGTATATTAGATGGCATTTATATAGCATGCGTAGTGGATAGTGTAATATTAATATCTTATTTGTGATCATCACATCTCATTTGACAGACTCATTAGAGATGATTCTTAAATTATTCCTTAGCTTGATTTTGGTGCACGCACAGTAAACAAAATAAATTATTCAGGCTAAGCGTACTGTATGTTAGTTCCTTGCTGTTATAGCTTCACACAGCACTGTATATCACGATATGCCATGATATACAGAGCAAATGACTGGACTGGATTGTGTAATTTAAAGTGAGCTCAATTAGAAACTCTAAAGGTCTGTAATATCATATTGGGTCAAGAACAGACAGTTGATGGTTGGCAGGTGAGCCCAAGGTCTTCCGAACAAGGCAAAATGACATCAACTTTCTTGTGTTTTCCTTACAAGAAGAGCCAGGGCCTTTAATTAAAGTGTTAATGATATTTTGATGAACAGATGGCGCAAAGGGCTAACAGCCAGGATGAACAATCACAGGAAGGCGAACGAATGGGTCACATTCTCTCCCAAGTACGCCGTTCTTCATGCTAATCACCAGATGATAACAAAATGCTCCTGCTCTCAATCGCAAAACAGCGCTCCCATTATAGGCAGATTATGATGTAAATGAGAGGAATACATGCCAACCAAATAATCACTGACTGTGTTCGAGACAAAGAACAGCATGGGTCACGCATAATGGAACTAGTAAACTTCTGTAGGTCAAGCTTTCACTCACTTGTAATGTTTGCCTCTACTTGTGCAACATTTCAAATGGAAATCAATTTGGGAGACAGATGAAGTACATCCAGTCTGCTTCTGTGGATCACATCAGTAGAAGCAAAATAGTTTTGTTGAGTCACTGCTTATCAGTTTTTCTATCCAGAAACTTCCTCCATCTTCTTTTATTTCACATCTGTTGACATTTCCAGCAGAATGTACATGGTGATTACCAGTGTTGGGGAGCAGTTTCACTCCTTGTAATTAAAATAAGATTTTAATTCCATTTTGCAGTAGCATGGTCATAGTTCAACTAAATTCAAATGTGGATAGTTTTTTTTGTTTAGAAGTTCATTATTTTATTTTATTACTTTATTTTTGCCATTACTAATGCAACCGCCAACTATTTATAGCTGCAAAGAACTGCATGAAGTGAACTGCATATTTTTCCTGCATTTATTTATTTATTTGATCTCTGCCTGCCTTTCATGTCTTCATTAAACCTCCTTTGACCCCCATCCCCTGTCCATTTTCCTTTCATCCTGATGGCTACAAAGGCCCAGCCAAGGCACTCAAACTATCCAGCCTCCTCTGTTATTAAAAAAAGAAGAAAAAAAAAAAGAAAATAAAAAAATCCCTCTAAGCTCTATATTAACCATGGCATTTTTTTTGCAGTCATGCTATTTGGATTTTATTTAACTGCAGATGCCATATAATATGATATGCAATATGATGATTTTCATGGAGTTTCAACTACTTTTTCCAACTAACTTTAGTTAACAAAAGCATATTTTTCTTGAGGGTTGCTTTGCCGTAGCTCAGCTTCTTCCAGCAGAGCAGCTGGGGGTTCAGCGCATTGCTCAAGGCACATCGATGGCTGCTGCTGTGAAGAAGCTAGTCATTCACTTCGCCTATTCAGATTTTCCCAACTGGCCCAGGAAATTCCTAGCATGACTTCCAAGCTTCGCACTCAATACTGTTTCTGTGGGCTCCAGAGGAAGAGCATAAGACAGAAGGGTGACTCACCACAGGCCATTATGAGTTCTCACTTTAACATTTGAATATAATTGCAGTGGTGTCGTTTTGTGTCATATGACCCAGGGTGCCTTAAGCTGATTTCCCATATATAGTGTAGATAGATAGACAGATATATAGATAGATAGATAACAAGAGAGATGGCAAATAAGTCTCAGAATGGTTAAAAACTCATGAATTAGAATTGAGATCATGAACTTCTACAAAACCCTGATCAGCCTAAACAATGCAATGCAATAAGGGTTACAAAACACCAGTTCAAACAGTTATTATGTTGGAGGGGTTTGACAACAGTGGTCATTAAAACTTTGGAGTAGCAGTCAAAAGTTTCACTCAGTAATGAGTCTTTCATCGATCCTGGCCCTGCATACTCAAACTGTAGGCTGGAGAACCCAAAAGCTTACCTAGCACCCACTCTCAAGGGAAGAGGTTTCTTTGGACACCGAGCACGGTGAGGTGCAATTGCTTGCTAGATTAAAAATCCATTATTTATCATGATCGCGCTGGTGCTCTGTGCTCCATCATGAAACCTCAACAAAGCAATGAGTCAAAATCCTACCACTTAAGTCAAAATCAAGCAAAAGAGATTAATTTTTTTTTTATCTTTATTGTGTGTCCATTTCCTTGGTTTCATTGGTTTTTGTTCTCTCTTTTATAAAATATCACCCCGGCTCAGAAACATTTTACATCCACAGGAGCTGAAAATGTTTTTACTACGAAAGGCATGTCATTGATGCATCACCTCAAATGGTCTGCAGCTCGATTTTTAGTTGCCATGCAGTGCCTCATGTAGTGAAAATTAATAAATGACTAAGAGGGGGCAAGGCCAGGGGAAATGAGAAAGAAAAAGAGTGCAACTGACATTTTTCAGAAAATATTCTGCCCATGTATTTTTAGTGAAAACACAACTGTGAGGTTACAATTAAATGTCCTGGGGGGAAAAAATCTTTATTTTAAATGCTGGTAAGGTGGCCATTGAATTCCAGAAAACAAATTTAACACACGACTGGTACAGATAGAAAAATTGATATGTGGCAGGATTATCACAAACCAAATCCTTAGAGCCCTTTCATCTCCATCACAGAAATACACAGCTCAATGTCTCTCATTAATGCTTTTCCAGCTGAAAATGAAACTGACCGATAACAACGGCTTAAAGACATCATAACACTTTGATTTACACTTAGCCATAGACATTCTGTACAAATGAACAACACAGATGGAGTGAGCATTCCTCAAGATGGTGAAAGTTGTACTCACATTGATCAGCACAAACATCATGTCAGATGACATATTTAAAACTACACAGATAGACACTTCATAACAAAGAAACCTTGTTTAAAAGACAGCTTTGTCCGACACACATTATGCAAAATTACAAACTAGTCCCTATGTAGCTCAAGTAGTATTTGCAAATAATTCTGTTTATTGTAACCTGCTTGGACTACTAGATGAGTGAGTTTTCCACGAGGACAGTTCAGATAGTGACAGGAAATTTAAGTTGTCAGTCAGAGAAAATTATGTAAAATTGAATTTCTAAATAGTTTTCTACCATTTTCCTCTGCCACTTGCTCTTGTCCTCACCATCTGGTGAATTAGGCTAAAACTTTTATGACTCAGGTCTGGCCTCCAGTTCCAATCCCACAAAGGGCTCCCAAAGATGTAAATTGGCCAGGCATAAGTTACACTGCTGAGGTCCCGCCTGCCACAGAGCCGTATGCACATATTGCCTTTAGAGGCCTGGAAGTGCAAGTTAGAGAGTTGACTTTGAGATCTGCAATGGCAAGGGAGGACAGGCAGGGGACCTGACACTCAGCTGTCCAGCCCAGAGCACAGTGCTGTGGTGTAGAAGTCCCAGAGAGTATGCACTCGAACACAAACAACTCCTGACCTGCAAATTATCTTCCATTCATTACACCTAAAGGTAATAATGAGATTGAGTCCAAACTGCTACACTACATTCAAATCACAAGAAATAATAATGGCTGTGACATTTTGATTTAGCTATTTTATAGTTTACCGCTGTTATAGAAATGTAATGGTATCCCTGTTATACCATTTCATATTCAACAAATCTAAAGGATGCCATTCAATATACCTCTACACTGCAAATGCTACATACTCAGAAAGTGAATATAAGACCTACTGAAGTGCAGCGGGTTTATAGAACTGAAAGATATGACATGCTGTAGTTAGCCAATCTGAGGAAAATCTTTATCCTTATATCCCTGTCATGAAGATTATGGTCGGCTGATCCTAATCTATTGTGTGTAGCAGACGGTTCACACTGAGCCATGTGTGTGGGAATATACTATATTGCCACCTTATCACATCATCAAAGGCGAACATCCTTTCACAGCATGGCAGATGACATGAGGACATGATGACATCCAGAGCTGGAGCAGAACGAGTTGAGCGCTAAACTTTCCCACCAAAGCAAAGCAGAGTTTGACCAGGTCACAAAGCTTATAGACGGATGAACCTTTCAGACTGATGGGTGACCTATGGTTATTTACTGGGTGACTAGTTCAATGTGAAAGGGATATTAGAGGCACAGGCAGAGATGATGCAGTGTTGTGTGAAATGAATGGCAGTGGTGGAAAGAGTAAAAGAATGCCCTACCCAAGTAGAGGTACTGTTACTTTACTGACATTTTACTTAACAAGTAAAGGTACCAGTCCACAAATCTTTTAAATAAAAGTAAAAAGTAGCTCCTTTAAAATTTACTCAGTAAAAGTTATTAGTCACTTTTTAGAAAAGAGAACATGTAGAAAACACGAGTTGCATGGGAAAGATGTTTCCCATGCAGTTCTAAAAGTATGAGAGTTCAAACTCGATTCAAACTAAAATGTAGTGAAGTACAATATTTGAGTAAGAACACAATTAAGTAAATTAAAATTTCTGGCTTTAAAAAAAAATACTCAAAAAGCACAGCACAAAAAATACTCAGTAATGTGAATAAATGTAATTAATTGCTTTCATCTTGATGCATACTAACACCATGGCCTCGTTCATGTGTTAGCAGAGGTTTCATAGAATACCCTTCATCTCGATAGTGTGATGTAACAAAAATGAACTTCAAGTAAATGGAAAACACAAATGTGCTCCTCACTCAATATTAGATCAAGACAAAAGTAGGACTATTTACCTCTTCAGACTAGATCTATCATCTCAGGGAAAACTTAAATGGATGAGATTTTCAAGAATTTATACTTTGATTATTTTGTGCTATTATTGTTCCCCTGTCAGACTACATTGAATGGAGAATGGCAGTGATATAGAGCCTGTGCTGCTCACATTAAGTCAATCAGTAATAAAAGCGCAACAATAGGACGCGTACAAAACACCAGGAATGGAGCCAGGGCTAGAAAAAAAAATCTAAATTGTCCCTTTTAGCCACTGAATTACTCATTTCAAATAAATTGCCCCCAAAACAGCAGATGACACCTGCCAACAGGTTTCACGCATTGCTACATAAACACACATTTACACACTCACACACGCCTCCTGAGACACAGAGGAGCCTGCTAGAGAACAGTGCTGATGGTGTCAAAGTCCTTGCTGATCTGAGAGCTGCTGGGCAGGGACTTGAGGTACTCCAGGTGCCTCCTGGCGTCCTCCTGATTGTGTCTCACATAGTAGATGACATACGCAATCACCATGGTGAACCACCCGAACATGGTGACAAACATGGCCACATCAGTGGTCTTGTGGTGAAAGTTGCAGAAATTGATTCCTGAGTCCAGCACCTGGATCACTGGTTTCCCCGCGTATTCATCCTGCACCGCTGTGTGGCAGCTCACCTCGTTCACTGTCTCCGGGTCCAGACGCAGCTCCCTCAAGACCTCCTGCAATGTGCACTCACAATGCCAGGGGTTGTTTGAGAGGCTAATTTTGGCACGGAGACGAGAAAACGCCTCCTTGGGGACACTTTGGATGCGGTTGTTTGACAGATCTAGGACCCGGAGGCTGTCAGAAACACCTTGAAAAGCTCCAACATCCACAGTCTTGATTTCATTGTTAGAGAGGTCCAACTCCTGAAGGCGATGGAGTTCTTTGAAAGCCTGGTTTGGGATCTTGGTGATGTGGTTGGATGCCAGGAGCAGGACGACGGTGTCTCGTGGCAGGTCCGATGGGATGTTCTCCAAGTTGCGAGACATACACTGAACCACGGTCAAGCCACTCTTCTCTATACAGTGACAGCTTTTGGGACAAGCCATCACTGGGGTACTTGCAAAGAATATTCCAACAAGCAAGCCCCAGAACAGGGCAATGGTATCAAAGATAGGGGATTTCCTGGGCATATCAGGCCCCACAAAGTTCCACATATTCAGCAATGAGCTCCCATTTGTGCTGTCAGGCAAGAGCACTCTTTTTGACCTCAAACGGTTGTCATTGCAGCATCATTATAGCTTTCAACATGCCAAAGTTATCGCGTTCCTTAGACGACCCTAGAGACTCTTTTGGGGTAATCCCTAAAAATGGTTTTGTGGGAGTTTTATATAGTCCTTTGAAACAGATTACAAAAGAGCTTAGCCACAAATGGGGCTCAGTGAGCATATTCCAGGGAGGAACTCTAATCTCAGGTTTTTGTGGGGAAGGTGAAAGCATCAGTGGGTTAGGTACAGGGATGAGTTACAGTGGTATCAGCATACCATGTCCAAACACTGAAAGAAACAAAGAAAATGTTGTTACTCCTGTGTAGAGATGAATTTTTAGTTCTTTAATGCAGCAGGAGATGACAATAGTACAGGTTCATGTTCAGAATAAATCTTATCCACAATGAGTCTTGCTGAGAAAAGTAATTCTCTATGTGCATAGCCAATATTGCCTTTGTTTTCCCAAATAGAGCAGTTAACTTCTATCCCCACAATGCTTACAAAGTACATAATGTGATTATTGAGGAAAATTCATTCCGCTTGAAGCAAATCTCTCCCTCATAAATCTCAGGCAGACTCATGGGTCATCGTTAGCATCATTTCATTGAATTAGACAAAGCGTAATTTAGTTGTGCATAGTATAAAGATTAAACCAAAATTCATCTCCAATGCTAGAGCACTGTAGTGCATATCAATAATAATTCCACTCTTCCATAGCTGGATAAAAACAATAACAACAATTTATCCTCCGCTGCCTGAAATAATTTAATAATAAATGATTTTCTCTGCACAGTCTCCCTAATCTCAAGGACCACTGTCTTCCATGGATTTATTCTAGTCAGATAAGTGACTAGAATAGCTGTAGGCTCTAAAATTACTCAATCTGTCTTGCAGGAGCATTATCATTTTGGGATGTGCACCCTCTGGTGGGCTATACTGATCCCTAACTAACCCCTCACTGTGTTCGAGGTCATCCTCTCCAAGAACTTAGTGTCATCATCTTCATTTTTTTTCCCTTTTGCAAGGACTTTGTGGCTTAAGCTCTCCCATCCCCGCCCCTCAACACACACACACACACACACACACACACACACACACACACACACACACACAAGAGTCTTAAATAAGCCCCTCAAGTTCACATTTCAGTCAGCGCTCAGCAGGAGGTGTGGACATGATGTGGCACCTACACACACAAGGGCAGTTCGAACAGCCTGCAGTGATATTCTGACACCACTACATTTTTTTAATTAAAAAATTACAGCATGTTTGTCTGGTACGACTGCATCTGCACACGCATGGTCCCGCTCTACCCTATCGCTGTTAATATTTCCAACATGTATTTCTGTGGATTTTATTTAAATTATATCAGGTTACAAACAATAGATGTTTTAATCATCTTATTGTAGAGAAACAGGGATTCCAGTTATGTAGCTAAATGTTTAAATGCTTAAAGTAAATTTTAGGGAGGAAAACCAATAAGACGTGCATTCGGTGAAACATTTGGTAATATGTAAGCTGAGAAGGTGGAACTGCAGCCACAATAGTCCTGTCAGAACGAGGTATCATTAAATTGGTGAGGTTAGTGATGTATAAAGGCTGCTACTAAGTCAGTCAGAAGTGCAGAGTAAGCAAAGAATATATAATATAGCTTTTGTTTACTATATTTTACTTAAACATTTGAATGGAATGGCATTATGGAATCAGTATCTCACAAATAGAAATATAATAACCTACGTGTTCATGCCCGGGGAAAAAAGAAAGCTATTCTTTAATACAATTACCAAGACAATAAAGGACTAATGTGAACTTACTTGTAGACCCACTGGGAAAGAGTTTCATTTGGAAATGAATACTTTTTTGCTTCCAGCCGATGGCTACACAAGCCATACAGGTGCTGTGGTAATTACTCTCTTTGCTCATACTCCATATAACAATGGTGGAGAAGCCCTCGTCTCTCAGATAAAAAAGGAAAAAAAGAAGTCAGCTGTTTGAACTCCTCTCAGCAAAGAAAAAGAAGTCGGCTACTTCAACAAAACCACGTCTGAATCTCCGTGTAAAAAAAAATTAAACGGAAAAGTTTCCAAATAGGACCCCGAGAAGTGAAGAAATTTCCGAGAAAAACTATTCATATCTAATAAGGTTTTTTTTTCCTTCCTTGAAAGGTCACACAGTCACACTTGTTGAAGAGGTTCCAGCTCGAGCTGAAGGAGCCGCACTACCGGTCCGACTCATCACGCGCTTCTCTCTCCGATTTGAGCGCACGTGGCCGGCCAGGCGCGCCAGAAGGAGTCCGGCTGCGCGCGGATTGGACTGCTGTTCGCTTGGCAGCTTTCTTCGTCCTCCAATTCCCCCGCCTGTCTGTCCTGCTTCCTCCCCGCTTGCCCTGCCCTCTCCTCCCGTCCCCTCCCCTCCAGAGAGAAGAGGAGAAAAGAAAGGAAAACTCACCCGATATCCCTCGCTGAAAAATAAATAGATAAATAAATAAAAATGAAAAGATGATATGATGATAAAATCATATGAGATAGTTTCATCCGCTTTCAACGCAAATCAACCTGTTTCAAGAGTTGTTATTTCCTCGGAATGATCTCTCTCAGCATCATTTCGCTTTGAAATAATGAATAAATGAATGAAAAAGAATAAATACATTCTAGAAGGAGTGAATTTGTATTGGAAGCATGGATATTTTACAGTGTTTAACAAACGAGCCATGTGTAAACTGAACTGCAACAGACGCACTAAGGGAAATGAATGCATTTCCAATCTATAAAAAAGGAGAGAGAGAGAGAGAAGGAGAGAGAGAGAGAGAGAGAGAGAGATGATGTACAATAACACATCACACGACCTTGCCCATGTCTGATTGCGCTCCAATTTACTGATTACTTTCATCACACCTATGTTGTCACTGGACTG
>OMLF01057006.1:3714-22555 GCA_900302615.1 Holocentrus rufus | reverse complement strand
ACCTCTGTGAGTTTAGTTTAGAGAGAGACTGTGTGTTATCGTTACACACAAACAGACTTACAACCTGGAAAGAAGAAATGTGGATTTTGAGATTTGTCTCCTTACATGGTGTGTGCCTGCTCCTCATTTCCGTTCTTTCCCCTCGTGTTATATGTGTTTGTTTGCTTGTTCTTGTGTGTGTGCTGGGTTGTGCCTCAGGGTCTGTTTGGTCGTCGTCGAGAGGACCTGCTGGCTGCCATGGCGGCCCAGGCCCAGGCTCAGGGTCAAAGTCAGGGTCAGGTTTCCCCCGTGCCCCCCGTCCAACCCGTTCCTCTGCAGTACAGCGACATGAAGGCGGCTCTGGACAAGGAGCGCGCTCGCTGCTCGGAGCTGGAAGACGCTCTGCAGAAGATGAGAGTGGAGCTGCGATCTCTGAGAGAGGAAGGTGTGACCAGTGTGCAGTTTACGCCATACCGGTTGTAACCTTCACTGTCAAAAAGCAGGACAAAGCTCTCCTCAATGCTTTCATCCGTACACCCCCCACACACACTTTGACACACACAGGTTCACACATCTACAGATCCACATCGGTTGCAGGACTTTAAAGAAATTGAAACTGAAATTCGTTTTATTTCCCATTGTCCTTTATATGATGAGCTGAGAGATGTGCCTCAGAGCAAAATGACTTCTATTTCTGCTAATTTCTTTTGGTTCGATGATTATGAAAGAGTCTATGATGAAGAAAGGGATGACTGGGCAAAACTGCAGTGTCGTCTGTGTGGTACTTAAAGGAATAGTTCACCCAAAAGCTATCTGTTTTGTATCATTTACTCACCCTGAGTGGTCTTGAATGTTCGACAAGAAAAGTTTTAATCCCATACCTCAGGGAAAACAAAGTTTCAGGAACATGGCAACTTCATCAAACAGAAGCAAAAGGACATAGAAACATCCGTTCCAAATTCTCAGACTCTTCACACGGTGTAATCCAAGTCTTTAACGCAAGTCTGAAGCCTGACTCAGCGTACTGAGTGAATCATCAGTGAACAAGCTGGAGGCAGGTCTTCAGTTCAGTGAACGTTCAGGCCAGTCATGCACAGGTGAATGTGCATGAGAGCTTTTTCTGGAAGTGGTTTATTTAACAGTTTTTTTACCATAATTACATTGATTTGGGACATACTGGACTTATGAATGAAGAGTAAAAACTTGGATTATGCTGCGCAAAGAGTTTGAGAATTTCAAACTAACACTTCTATATCCTTTTGCTACCGTTGGATGAAACTGCAGCTGCAGGACATCATGCTAACAGAAGTGGCTCAGGTTATTTGTAATCATCGTTCTCCATGAGCCATGCAGTTAAATTTTTTATTTTTTTTTACTTTTTTTGTCAGTCATTCAAGACAATTACAGGGGAGTACATCTAATCTATAATCTAATCTAACTATAAATGGAGGAATCTCAACAACCGTTAATCCGATAGACTTCACACTTTGCGGATGTATTGCTGAGGACTCAAGGAAGTGCAGTGACAACTGTAAAGTTTTTTGGATGAGCCGTTCTCCCGAAAGCTGCAAAAATCAATTTTCTCATTGTTAGTTATTGTCATGATTGATGGAACAAGAAAGGCACAACTCAACTGTGAGGGCGGTGCAACACCTAGATACTCAGTCTTCAGTGCGCACACCCTTAGAGTTTCAAATTGCACATATGCAAGAGTTTTGTAGTTCATCTTCAAAAAAGACAAGAATTGCGTGCATTTTCTGATTTAGCTTTGTAAGACGAACGTGAAGTACATGTGAACTTCCACACCATCACCCACAGACTTACGTCATCAGAACAGAGTGACGAACTCCAGCAGTAACCAACTGACTGACCAGTACACACTGCAGTCTCCAGAACGCAATAGTGTTTAGCTGCAGCCATGGAGCAGCAGCGGCAGGCTCCCACAGCAAGAAGACCCCTTTTTCCTGAATTAAAACACTACGTGGCTATATTTGTCAGGAAAAGAGGTTAAGGTTAGGGTTATGGTTAGGGTTCAAGTTTGGAACGGGCATAGCCATAAACCATGTTCATCGTGAAAAACAAAGGTCCTCTTGCTGCGGCTCCAAGCCTGCAGTCAGACCCTTCTCCCAGAAAGCTGTAAGCAGCAATACAGCAGGCCAAGCACCCCCTTCCCCTTCCAACAGGCACATTTTGAACACGCACTGCAGTGGTGATACAAAATAGATAGCTTTTGAGCAAAATATCCCAGATACCTGATATAGTTGGTGCTATAGTGCACACTAGGTAAACTGGGTCCCTATATAACAAATGCTGCTTCCTCAGTGATGTTTGCTTGTCTGTTAGCTGTAGCTTTGCAATTGTTGTGCCAAACAATTTTGTTGGATAGACTGAGCTAGCAAGGCGTTTTTTGTGTATCAGGTTTGTAATTTATTAAATTTGCCCAATGCTAACAAAATGATGCTCTCTTACCACATAATTAACAATGCTCGCTCACCCAGTGTCAATAGTGTATCAGCAGTGGCTGCTTTATGTGTTAGGAAAAAAATTGCTGGCAAACATTTCAGTTACAACTAGATTGAGTTAGCAAAGCAGTGTTGCATATGTGCAGTTTATTATGTTTTGGCAGTATTACCAAAAAGCTATGGGATACTGAAAGACAGCAAACCTACTGGAGCACAGCTGTACAGTAGGGTGGATTTCTTCTTCTTGACAATACATTAGTAAATCATGTGGTTATCTTGATCATTCCAGTACTGTAGTAACTTCAACAGCTGATGCTCCACACCTAGCTTGGTGCTGTGGAAGTGAACAGCATTTGTTGTTCTCTGTGTATTTGTTCACCTATACAAACAAGTAGATTGTTACGTCAGTCCTGCAGATTGCCAATTTTGCCCTATGCAGGGACACAGAATAAACACATGGAGAGAAAAACCTAGAATAAACCAGTTTTACCGTGATGGTCTCATTTTTGTACAGCCATTTTCTATCCTACCAGGTAGTTAATTGCACCTAATTGCATTCAGCTGGCATCCCAGATGCAAATTAACTCCTGATTAGATGGCTAGGAAAAAAACACCCGAGATCTGGGACCCCAGATGACCAGACTAGAAATCCACTGGTGTGCAGGTGTGGACGTGTCTTGTAAGCCCACGTCGGGCCCCAAGACTGCGTGACACTGGAAGAAATAATACTAATACTACTAATAATTTTACCTGTAAAGCACTTTACAAAATAGAGTTACAGTATACAGGAAAGTAATACATCACACTTCAAATAGTTGACACAATTCAAACAGTGTTGATCACACTTTTTGCTGGATTGGCCTGATGGTCAACTTACCTGTTAGATCATGAGAACATCACACCAAACACACCGAAATTATCCGTGTGTCCTGGATTGTTTGCTTAGGCAGCTATAATTGTCACAAAAGGTGAGAACATGAGAGCAGATCCAAAGTAATCTTAAATGATTTGTTTTTTGACAGTTTTGTCTAAGAGAGAGGTAAAATTTACACAAACACATGACATAAAAACAGCATTTTTTGTTTACAGTGCCAGGGACGATTTTCCCTGTATCCATAGGAAGTGAAGGTTGTGGCTGATGGGAGATTGTGTGTAGCAAAAATGACAGAGAAATGAATACATGGTTGCTCACCTGAAATAGTCTCAAAAAATAGACCTGGCTATATCAGATAAAATGAGATGATATTTAATTTTTAAAATGTATGCATGTACAAGGAGTGCGATACAAATCAGCAACTTTTTTTTTACGAAAAGAACAGTGTGTTCCTTTACAGAAAACTATAATATTTAACGTAAACATGACAAAGTAGAATATTAGATCCAAAATTAAAAGTAAAAAAAATAATTGAAATAAAATTAATCAATCAATCCATTCCCAGCGGTCCAATATAAGGCTCTTGATCATGGTAATTCAGCCGCCCCGGCCACAGCGCGGCAGCAGATGATGATGTCAGCCATGGTGAAGTCTCCGGAGCACCAGCAGGCCCCGAGCAGCCTGGCACCCTCCAACTCCGGACGCAGGAAGGAGGCTGCAACACCTGAGGGTGAGTAGAAGGATGATGTGTGATTTGGAGCAGCTTTCTCTCTCTCACAGACACATACATGCAGAACATGAACTGTACATGTACTGAAACTCACCTACACACAAGCATGCATTGGCGGACACTCCCACACACACAATCACATACATGCACTCACACACACACACACACACAGACACACAAACACATGAATCGGTTACAGAACACTTATTATCCTTTTTCTTTCACACACCTTTCAGAGAGAAGGAGGGTCACTTTTGAAAGTAAGTTGTCCAAACTCATGGTGTCTACAGTTTGGTCTGTTATCTCTCCTCTCCTTTTTGCCTCATCCGTATTGTTGAAAGGCCAGATTTTAAAAGCTCTGCACTCTTATCAAATGTCAGTTCCCACCAGGCTGAGAAAACTTGTGTGTTCAAGTAGTCTCCCTCCTTCGCGGTGCACAGCTTTAGAAATCTGAAGCATTTTGTCTTGGTTGCTAAAGCTACAATCTGATTTTCAGAACTCTGCTCTGCTCTGCAACTTGACCCACTACAATCCCACCTGAACTCCACATCATACACTAACAGTGATGTATGATACACTCTGCAATGCACAAAAAGCCATTTGACTTTTGAACTCACTGAAAAAAACCAAGGTTGCATGAATCATACCTTAAAGGCATCATTCAGTCATCTTATTCTTTCTTACACAATAATCAGTTGCAATAACATAAACCAAGCAGGTTTCTTAAGATAAGATATGAACAAACTTTATTGATCCTTGTGGTGAAATTTGGTCATTGCAGTAGGAAAAGTAAAATATTTCAGCAAATAGCGCAAAACCAGAATATAAAAATGAACAGTTCAAAATAGTAGACATAATAGAATAAGATAAGCATTGAAATAGAATATTAATAATTGTGTTTACGTAAATATGTTTACGTATATTTACGTAAACATATTTAACAGAGACTGTAAAAGTGTAAAGTATGATAGAGAAAAGAGACAACTATCATTTGGATTTATATAGTTGTGTATCATATCCACATTAAAAAGTCTGGAGACTGCTGTAAACAGCAATAAAGAAATAAGACCTCTGGACCTTATCAACATGTTCACTTTGTAGATGCGAGTACAGAAAATCCAGTTTTGGAAATGTGTGTTGTTAGCTGTCCCTTTTATAAAGCATCCAGAACGAAGGCAGCAGATGTACGGAGAACAAAATTGTCGGAATGGGCCAAAATGAGGGTACAGTGTGTGATATCATTAGCTGGTTTAGAAAAACCCCAGGATGATTGCACATGCCGCTGACATTTAATATTGATCCTGACTGAAAGGTCCTTGTAAGAGCAATCAATGGGCACTGGCAGGCAGTTTGTATTCAGCAGCTGCTCTCAGCCTGGCTCGAACCGGCCTTGTGAACATGAAAAGTGAATATGTACTGTCACTGTCACTATTATTATTTTAGTATTTTATCTTAGGAGTGAATTTCCCCCTAAATCCTGCTGTAAGAAAACTGTAGCTCTACAGTCTCAACCAAACAAGGCTCCATTAACACCTGACCAGAGGCTGGAGAGGCAATGAAGATAGATGAGAAGAGAAAGAAATGACACTGGTGATTAAATTAATGTTACAGGTAACACCTCCAGTCCACCAAAGAACGGTCAGAAAACAAGTTAGAGCCAGAAGAGCCGGAGAAACTTTCATATTGCTGTAACTTTCAATATTAAGTGCCAGTGGACAGCAGGACGACATAATGAGACCATACATCAACCAGAGGGCCTGGATTCAAACCCGTGTGACAGCAAGCATCTGTCCTGCTGAAGTGTCCTTGAGCAAGACACTGAATCCCTACAAGCTCCAGGGTTGCCGCTCTGCAAAGAAAGAGAGAGTTTCCATACATGGATCAATAAAGTATAATAAACAAACAATGCTAATTTTGATTCTTAACTCACTCTGCTCTCTCCATACTGAAAATAATGGCTGAATAGTACCTTTAAAGTGCAGCAGTGAACGAGTACAACCAAAGGGATTGATGGAACTAACCATATTATGTTTCAAACATTTTTTTCTTCCAAGTTTTCTTGCTTATTCTTTTTGCTGAGTTCTTTTGGAAACCTCCTTTTGTTAATCTAATTTCATAGCTGGTATGGCATGGTGCGCTGAGGTTTTGACGTAATGGATGTACCTAATATTTCTGGTGAGACATACAGGATCTGCCTGCCCTCACTGTGTTCCCTGACTGTATTCAGAGTATAGCCGTCGTATGAAGGACAGTCAGAGAGACCGAGAGAGGGAGAGGGAGAGGGACAGGGTGCACCACAACACCCCACATCGCTTCACAGTGGGACTCAACATGAGAGCCGCCAAGTGCACCGTGTGCCTGGATACCGTGCACTTTGGTCGCCAAGCCGCCACCTGTCTCGGTAAGTCCCAACACTGGACCACTGAGACCAAGAAAGACGAGGTCAGCCTGAATGCTGTGCTCCATGTAGCGCATGTCAGTTTAATTTTCAAATACAAAATTGAAAAAAAAAAGTGGAAAAATTAGTGCAGTATTCTAAATTTAAATTTGTTGCCCCTTTTATAACAAAAATAAATAAATAAAAAAATTTGACATGTTTTGTTTTTTGGATGGAAGTTAGGTGTTTTTTTCTTTTATTTATTTATTTATTCATCTATGTATTTATTTATTTATTTATCTATTTTAGCAAGATACAATATCTCAAGAAGCTAAAAACTGATTTGGCACATTTGTGGACAGACAGCTCTTCTCCTAAGGATCAGTTGGTTGGACTTTGGTGGTGATTCAGATCTGGGATTTCCGCCATTAGACAATTTCTATTTTTGTTTAATTTTTTTCAGTGTTCTACAATCTCAGTTTTGCAGTTATCCATGAGGAAGCAAACTGAGAATTTAAAAATCTTACTAAGTTTTCCGTTTTTGTATTGTAGATATTGAAATACATTTATGGTTTCCCTTGCTGACTTCAACTTCACATTGAAATAACTGAAAAATTATGCTACAGTGAAATATAGCTTTACTGCTTAAAATCCTGACATTACTTTATTACATTATATCAATTTTCAATTTTTCAGTTTTTTGCCACTCCTGCTCTAGTTTTTGTTAAGATGCCACCTCCCCCACCCCCCTTGTGCCATTTCCAAATTAAATTCTTTGATCTTCTAAAATGGCAAAGGGTGTGGAGAAGAGCCAAAGCTTAGTGTGGCATCACTCTTTAACAGCGTTTTCTCTCCTTCAGAATGTCACGCTTTGTGCCACCCAAAATGCTCCCCCTGCCTTCCAGCCACGTGCGGCCTGTCCAGTGACTGCGCCCTGCACCTGTCTGAGGGCTTGTGTCGGGACAAAGGCAGCTCCCCTGGCCAGCAGCTCAAAGAGGCCAGCGGACACATGCACCTGGAGGGCTGGATGAAGCAGCCCAGGTTAGCCAGCGACACACTGAGGCAGCGATAAGTCAACTACCAGACCTGGGTCAAACTGTATTTGCAATCATTGTTGGAGTATCAGATGGGTGAGGTTCATTACATCATGGGAGTTGCATTTCTTGAATTTTTGATAGTAATATGACGGTTATTCTACATATGGCAAAGCGACTGGACAGCACAACTGAGAGGGTAAGTGCATCTGAAAGTCTGAAAGTAAATGATTTCCTCCCTACATACTGCAAGGCTGGAAGAAAAACACTTGCTGAACAAAAATGGAATTAATGATGAGTTTAAGTGGTGCTTTCCATAATACAGCATCCAAGCAAACAGTAAATGGTCTTCACAGTGAATAAGTTCAAAAGCAGTTTCCTTAATGCTGGATGAATATGCAGGTGACAACAGCATGTTTCTTTACTTCAATGTTTGCTTTTTATTTCCATTGAAAAAGGCTTATGTATTGATATCACATCTCAGCTGATTTGCATATGAATGCGGTTTAGCATCAGGCAAGCTGTCATTCAGTCACAGAAAAGGATGCTAAATTGACTTTCAGGCACTTTCCTGTCATTATTTAAACTCTCTGGCGCTGTTCTGTCCCCCAAATTCTAACTAAGCACATACAGCACAGATAAAACAGATCAAGAAAAATCCATATGATGAAAATGGGTCTTGAGAGATGATTTAAAAGAAGGTAGTGGCTTAGTCTAACTTCCTCAGACGATTCTAAAGAGTTTATAATGAAGACTTCAGTATTGGATGAGTTAAGCTGAAATTTTCTTACATCCGGTCCTTCACGGCAGCCAGACAACTACACAGGGAAGTCAAGTCTGCATAGCAGTGAAATGAAATGCCATGCTGTTTGATAATGAAGACTAAAATAAATAATTAGAAAACAAAACTGGTCTTAGAATGGAGCCCTGTGGCACCCCACACAGTACCATTTTAGTGTGCATGATATACTAACTATATAAGTCGTGTATTTCACACTCATCAAAGTACCTCCCTCTGAGATGGCGTGATTCACCCCCACTGACCAGACAGCTTGATGTTATTAAATGCAAATCCAGTACAATTTGAGATTCCCCCTCACAGACATTTATTGTATTGGCCTGTGTGGCAAAACCCACCCATCTGGTGCTCACACCAGTTTAAACCGAGACAAAGAGTTTCCTGCAAATGCTATCTGTCATCGATGCGTCTTAATGATTATATCGCCTTGTGTATTCACAGGAATGGGAAACGCGGACAGGGCTGGGAGAGGAAGTACGTGGTTCTGGACGGGACTAAAGTGTCTATCTACGAGATAGAGCCAAGAGAAGGTTGCTCTGTTTTACCTTTCTACACATTTAGCTGAACATCAGAATCCATACACCCACTTGAGCTGATCATTTTTCCACCTGCTAAAAACAGGCTGCAGTTAGAGATCTGTTTGTTCTGTGTGTATGTGTGTGTGTGTGTGTGTGTGTGTGTGTGTGTGTGTACGTGTGTGCGTTCAGACTCAGTGAAGCCACTGGAAGAGTTCGACTTGTGTCTGTCGGACGGAGAGGTGATGGTTCATGGAGCTGTAGGAGCAACTGAGCTACCCAACACGGCCAAATCAGGTACACAGTGTGTGTTTTAGACTCTAAACTTTTGGACATTTCTAATATTGTTTTGCACCCTTTTTCACAATGTGTCTCTGTTGCCTCGAGGCTTAAAATTCATCCACGTCTCCCTTTCATGACTTTATATTAAACTATGTATTAGAAAACAGTAAGAGATCATAACTTTCACCTGGTGTCTCCTTTTTTGTCTAGTTTATGGAAAGAATGGAGGTCCTAATAGTTCATATATCATTATATAATTCATACAGTCCTTGAACTCATTGAAACATGGTAGTGATCACACTTCTTGACTCACAAGTAGTGATTCCCAAAGTGGCGTCTAGAGACTATGGGTCATTTAAGGGGTGCACAGCAAAATGAGCAGTGGACTAATTTCACTATAATTAATGAGAAATGCTCCCAGTCTCAGAGAATGTATAAGAATGACTCTTCTAATCAGAGGTTTAACCCTCACTACCAGTATCTCACCATGTGCAGGAAGTAAATCAACAGAAAAATCTCACCATATGAGGGTCTCTGGGACAAAACCTCATCAAATGTAGGTCCGTGGCCTGATAGGTGCCTATTTGCGATTCTATGTCATGAAAATGTTGAATAAGGATCGAAATTCTCGAGTCACCCCCATTGTTCCCTGTGTGTTAGACGTTCCCTACGTCCTGAAGTTGGAGTCCCACTCCCACACCCACGGCTGGCCTGGACAGTCTCTCTACTTCATGGCTCCCAGCTTCCCAGACAAGCAGCGCTGGGTGGCCGTCATGGAGTCTGTGGTCGCCGGGGGGCGAGCGTCCCGAGAGAAGGCTGAGGCCGACGCAGTGAGTATCTCTGGAACAGCTGGGGGCTACGGGTGCAATTGGCTCTCTGTGTCCTGAATGTCTGCTGACTCAAATCATAAAGGGTTACGACCACAGTCATTGATAATTGCCTTGTCTATGGCTGTGGTTGTAACTTGCTGTTTTACTGTGTGGGGGTTATTCATGAGCAGTGGATTTACCTTCTGTAGTCTCCGTTAGTCCAGTCAGTAATAACACAGGTGGTCAGTTTGACGCTGCAGTTATGTTTTTCTGGATAACCCCCAATTTCACTTATATGTGTCTTTAATTGTCCCCTTCTTCTCTCCTCTTCTCTCTTTCTTTCTCTTTCTCTTTCTCACTCCTGTTTGTTGCTTTTTCATCATGCCACACTGTATGTCCGATATATGGGCATGTTTTGTTGATTTGCTCTATTCTACCCATTCCATTGGGTTTCATTGCGCACATAGGCTGCTGTGTCCAAAAGACAAATGGTTCTGTCTCCTCTGGTCCAGGTAAAGAGTTACAAAGATACAGACACAAGACTCACTGACACACACACACACACACACACACACACACACACACACACACACACTGCACATCTGCATATCTCTCATGAGGCGCACAGTGGTGCATGTGTCTGACGTTGTGTTAGTTTGTCATCTTCCCTGCTGTGCTCACCTCACCTGCTGTGATCGCTCCTCACTCCTCTCACTGTCCTCTGCTACACCGTCATTAATTGTACCAACACTGTGTTAAGTAATTGTTTGAATGTTGCTGAAATAACCCAACCTTTATTCTTCCCTGTCTTTGGTGTGCTGTATTTACAACCACTGTGCACAAATTCTCACCAAGATGTTTGATCATCTTTGGATTGATCCTCTTTGGCTGTCCTGTCCAGAGGACTCGGGATCAGACAATGGGTTTCATGTAGTTGTCTGTGTTTTTGACCCCGCTGCCTCTCTGCACACTATTTAGAGATTGGGACTCAAGTCACATGAAGTGAATTTGTGTATGAGACACAAATCACAAATTTGGTGACGCCAAACTTGACTTGGCAAAATGATAAAATGTCTTTGACTTGACTATACTTTGTTTTTTTTTTAAAGATTCAAGAGTAAACTGTGACTCGGGGTATGGTGACTTGAAACAAATATCTTTTCTTTCTGTTTTGTTAGCATATAGCATCATGTCTCAGGCAAGGGTGAGACTTCCCTCCTCTAGACCTCGGTACTATAAAGACCCCAAACTGGCCAAGTGCCCCAGGCTTAAGAAATAGTCACTACATGAGTCAGCTCGGCATGCCATGTATTGTTTATTTCAGAATAAGTGGGGGTACTCAATAAGCCATCATTTGGCATGTAACTCAAACCAGACATATTCTAGTACACTTTATATGAGAAATAAATTCTTTACGCAAAATTTTAGTCCCTCACCTCTGATATTACATAGATGGACAGACTAGAAGGGTTCCTGGGACACTGGAGCCATCTTGACATTCGATGCCCCACTAAGTTCAATCAATGTATTGTTATTGTTACACAAAAGAAAATACAAGGCATTTTTTCCATGCAATTTTCATTACTTTTTTAGATCATGATTATAATAGTTATTTGTCAACCAGTCTGTAGGCCGCATTCTTGTAATTATGAGAATTATGAGAATATCTTTGGTTTACTTTGTACTACAAAAGTACAGTGTAAACAAATGTTTCTGGCATAATTCTCCCTGTCATGTGTATTTGTTTCTCTTTTATTCATAAGTTTTGGGAATCTCCACTAAAAGATAAATCAGTACTCAATTACCCAAAGCCTTTTCTTTCCTATTTCCAATCTGTGTTTACTATGCGTTACCATGCTAACTAGTCATGTTCAATCTGCAGTGAGAAAGATGTCTCACTCAACAGCCTCTTCTCGCTGTAGTCTGAGTTTCCGCATCATGTACGCATGTGCATGTCACAGATGGCCTCGCTGGACTAAGGCAGATAGTAGACCTGACTGAGAACCAAGACGACAATCAAACGGATTACCCAACTTTTGATATGAAAACTGTCAAAGCGTGATGATAGTAACAAGAAGAAGAGTGTGCTCGATGATTGTTGCACAGATTCTTGTAAGGACCTTGACCTGAACACAACACACAGTATGTCTAAATGTAGTGGACCGATAACCAGGTAATTTGCTGAGTGTACTCATGCTCCCCAGGGAATGAACCCTATCAAACCTACCTCTTTTTTAATGTAAAACATAATAAGAGGTTTAAACATTAGCAAAGCATGCAAACTTGATATTCTATATTTGACTTGGCTCATTTTTAACCTTTGACTGGACTTAACGAGCTGTGTTTGGAGCTTGGTGCTTTAGAAACTGGACTTTTATCAATCAGGGTTTGATTTGGGACTTTGTTCTCCTGACTTTAGACTAACTTGTGACTGGAACAAAGGTGACTTGGTCCCACCTCTGGCACTGTTACCTGCATATAGCCCTTCAGCCCTCCAACCCCTCTCTGTTCTGATCCTGTGCTCAGATGCCTCTCTCTCTCTCAGGTCGTGCTGAGGCTGAAGCACTTCTGACGCCTCCTTCTTTCTGCTCTTTCAGAAGTTACTTGGAAACTCTCTCCTGAAGCTGGAGGGAGATGACAGGCTGGATATCAACTGCACCCTCCCTCTCACGGATCAGGTACTGGTCTAGTTATAGTTGCTTTTTCATGTCATATGCATAAGAACAGTGAAGAATATTGTCATTAGTTCATCCTCAATCCAGACACAGTGACTACAGAGAAGACAAACATAAGGATATGACAAGGTAGAGTTATTCATAGCCATGAATACACTTTCACTGTATTTCTTACATATATATCTCCTTGTTTAATTTTACGCATTTTGCATTTTAAGTATTTATCAGACACTCATATCCACTGCAGTTCTGCTCGGCAGTAATCTTAAATTAATGAAGGGAAATGGAGCACGCTGCACATATTCAAAGCTCAGTGCCTGGGCTTCAAACATGTCGTTCGTATTTGAAATTTCACCATGTCCTAGAATAATAGTCGTGGTTGTTTTCTCGCTCTGCTACAGATAGTGCTGGTGGGCTCAGAAGAGGGTCTGTACGCCTTGAACGTTATCAAGAACTCCCTGACCCACATCCCCGGGCTGGGATCAGTCTTTCAGATCCACATCATCAAAGAGCAGGAGAAGCTGCTGATGATTGTCGGTGAGATCTCTGACTGTCAAGAACAGAACAGAACAGAAAAATGTGGCAGGATTGGGATGAATTTCACTTTCAGTTTCACTCAATCTAGGAAGTGCATTTTCTTTAAAAAAAAAAAAAAAAAACTTTCACAAAAAGGGAAACTCTTCCATATTCAATTTATATTCAGCCCATACAAATATCGAAAAGAAACTCATTATCAGTGTCCTTGAGGCTCATGTTTTCTCTCAGACATCACAGATCTGATTTTAATGAAGCTTGGAGAGAAGAAACATCTTCTCATTGTTGAAGTATTTAAGAAATTACACCTGGCCTAACAGGGGCGCTACAACCTTTTACCCATGAGTCCAATCCATAGAACTTCTAGCGAGCCTTACAACTAACTGACCAAATGGAGGTGCTAAAATTAATGGTCAAAATGTCAGTCTGTGGAAGGCCATAAGTGCTATAAACCACCAGTCCTCCAACCATTTCTCACTTGTTGTCGTATAAACTGAGTACAAATGCAAACACTGATATGTAGTGTGTGTGTGTGTGTGTGTCCTGCAGGGGATGAGAGGGCGTTGTGTTTGGTGGACATTAAGAAGGTGAAGCAGTCTCTGGCTCAGTCCCACCTGCCCAACCAGTCTGAACTGGCTCCTTACATCTTTGAGACGGTGAAGGGCTGCCATCTGTTTGCTGCTGGGAGAGTGAGTCTTCCACTGCTCCTCTGAAAAGTCGGGATTAAGCAGATCAGGGCCGCAGAGTCTTCCCTTACTTATTGATCACATTGTACAAACAGACTTTAGAAACTGACTGTGCATTCTTTTTACAGATAGACAACGGGCCTTGTATATGTGCTGCAATGCCCAATAAAATAACCATTCTGCGCTACAACGACAATCTCAGCAAATTCTGCATTCGCAAGGTGGGTTTGATCATTCTGTCTCATCTGTATGTATGTATGCATGTATGTATCTGTATGTACATAACATAGATCCTAATGCACAGTGGAAAACCTGTGGTATAAATGTAAAATGCATGGTGGTGAAAAATGGTGAATGGTGTAAAATGCAAGACTTACTTAATAACATGTGGGATGTAATCAGGTCAACAAAAAAGGCAGAGTAAGTGACAAAGAAAAAGGAATATAGGAATCTTGATACTAAATAATAATAATAATAATGAACACGATGATTCACGAACACACACAAAAAAGAAAAATGTCCACTCAGATTTCATCCAGTCATTTCAGTGGATTAAATTTTTTCCTCCCAAAGGTGTAAGTAGAAACCTTTTGCCATTAAAGGTTTTAACCAGGAACAGAGTCCTTCACCCACATGTCTGTCCTTCGTCCCTCAGGAGATCGAGACTCTGGAGCCCTGCAGCTGCATCCATCTGACCAGCTACAGCATCATCATCGGCACCAGCAAGTTCTACGAAATTGAGATGAAGCAGTTTGTGCTTGAAGGTGAGGATGGAAGTAGAATATTGTTGCAGTTTTGGAAGAAAACACATTGGTGTTTGTCTTACTTGAACTGAAAATGTATAGGGTCGTTTATGTTTTGTTTTTGGCTTCTGGGCTTTTTGGGAGTTTTTTGTTGCCCACTATGACGGTTCTTCTTGTTTTTTTCTGGGGAACTGTGGGCCTGCACAGCCCTTTGAGACTGTAGCAGTGCTTAAGGGCTCGAATAAACTTGAACTTGATTTATGTGCTTTTTCTGACCATTTGGGCCGTTGAAACCTGTCACAAACACACAATTAAAAAAACATGGGTTGAAATGAGAAAATAAGCATCGCTCATTGCTGGAAAAAGTGGTTTTGCAGAAGCACGCTTTTCATCCCACAAAAGTAATATATAGCACAGCCTACATAAAGCTGAACTCTGAACAAAAACAAAGGGTTTTATTGAAGTTGCGCTCAAAGTGTTATTTATCTGGCACTCCAAGTAGGCTGAATAAATTACAAGAAAAGACTTACAAATAGTATTTTAACTCAGGTCTGGTTGTGCCTGTTCTGTTTGGTCCTCTGCAGAGTTCTTGGATAAGAACGACGTGTCGCTGGCTTCTGCGGTTTTTGCTGCCTCGTCGCACAGCTTCCCCATCTCCATCATGCAGGTGGCCAGCAGCATGCAGAAGGAGGAGTACCTGCTGTGTTTTCATGGTGAGCTCAACTGGTACACAGTGTACTCTGTCTCTGTATTTGCCAGAGCAGGGTGATGTGTAGTGGTAGATTAGGTGGCTTTACTACAGCCTGACATCCAGATTGTCATCATTACAAGATGAACAGTCGCCATATTGTCTGTCCCCGACTCCTCAGTCGCATTAGATTCACCCATAAAATATGTCCCTTTTTTGTTTCATTTTGGGTGTTTTAATTTTGTTTTTTTATAGACTTTCTGGCAATCAGAAAATGCACTGGCACAAGTTTCAGTGTTGATCAACCACGTTAATAATAATCAGTGCAATTATAATCAATCATAATCAAATGCAACAGTCATATTTGAGCATTTAAACTCTAAGTGAGCTGCATAAAGACTTTAATTGCCGGCCAGTTTTAATTACCGAGCAGCTTTGAATAATGAGACAGTACACAGGTATGTCTGGTTAAATGAAACTTTTGTACCGAACATCTTTATTGTTTAAACATGGAAATGTAAACAATGAACCTATTAGGTCTATTTAGGCTTAAGCTGTTAAGCCTAAATAGACCTAAATCCATGATCTTTTAAGATTTCATTTTTTCTTACAGCTTTGCACTACACACATATTTTCAACAGCAGCCACACTATTGAATTATTATAGAAATATAGTAGTATAGTTTCTCACTGCCTCTGCGACCACACATTGCTGTCACTGTGATCATAACGGTGCATCTTAGCAGAAATGGGATACATTTGTAGCCCATTTCTACATGGCTACACTGCTACATTGTATCTATTTTGTTGTGGTATTGCGATGAACATTGATTGTCTCAACAAACAAAAAGAAAGAAAAGAAAACAAATGCTTGACTCAGATTTCTGCAGGGGAGTTACAATAGACCTAGATGATTCAGATCATTGACTTTCAGGGGACAGACCTAGAAAATGAAAGTATATTTATAGCATAGTAGGACCACTTTTTATAATGTACACTATACATTTAGGTCACAAATATTCATATTAGATTGAAAAGGAGGGTAACCCTCATTTCACAAATAAAAAGGTTTGTTAAACCTCCACTGTGTCCTGGGCTTCAGGTGGGAATGACAAAGCCTGATACTTACTTATTTCAGCCTATGTGAGTCTAGATGTGATCTTGTCGTTCTGTGCATAAAAAATGTATTAAGAAACAGTATCTAAAAATCACATCAGGGAGCATTCAGGACTTATGTTCCCTCTAAGCTGATAGTTTGGTGATTTGCATCTGATAACGTATCACACTGAAAATAATAACATCTTGTCAGTCATCAGGTTCAGTGGGTACAAGCGTGTTTAAAAGTTTTGGTGGTGGATGATATTAGATGCAGGGACTTTGGCCTACTTTAGTTTTTAGTGAACCGACGCCTCTGCACTACACCCCTGACAGCACCGCCCGCAAGCACGACTACTTCGTCTCTCTGTTTTTGTGAGGCTGGACGCCGCTCCAAAACAATGCAGGGCTGCTAAACTGTGTTTCTCTGGCAGAGTTCGGAGTGTTTGTGGACACGTACGGACGGAGGAGCCGCACCGAGGACATCAAGTGGAGCCGTCTGCCTCTGGCCTTTGGTGAATAAGCTTAATTTCACCCACTGCTTTTTTGTATATGCACGCAGGTATATAATTCTTAATAATCCTGTGCCCATCCTCCTCATGTGCAGCCTACAGAGAGCCGTACCTGTTTGTCACCTACTTCAACTCCTTGGATGTCATCGAGGTTCAGGGCCACGCCGCTCTGGGGTAAGACAGACAGGATGAAGCGCACACTCACTGACACAAACACTTCAATAACGATCGTTGCTCACATCGCTGTTCCTGTTTGCAGCGCTCCACTGCTGGCCCACCTGGACATCCCCAACCCCCGCTACCTGGGCCCCGCCATCTCCTCCGGGGCCATCTACCTGGCCTCCTCCTACCAGAACAAACTGCGGGTCATCTGCTGTAAGGGCAGCCTGATCAGAGAGTCCGGGGAGCTGCAGAGGACCGGCTCCAGCCGAGGGTCAGCTCGCCCGCTCATGTCTGACTGCTTCCGTTTAGTTTAAGTCATAAAACACTCAATGAAGCAGAATGTGTAGGTGAGGTTAAAAGAACGAGTCTAAGGGGCTTATAGAGAATGTCTCACTTCAGACTTCATCAGATGTGTTTTCAGGATTAACTTCCTGCTACATGAAGGAACTTGACTCTATGGGAAACACTCAGCGTGCTTTACTGCAGCACAAGAGGAACGCTTCATCAGATCGTTTACCAAAACAGAACAGCCGGGCTTTGTTTTCATTCGGCAGGCCAACACTGCCATCTGCTGTATCCAGAAGCTCCAGTCTGAACGCACCGAAAAGCAGAATTTGCACCAGTTATTTCTATGATCGTGGAAATTTCAGTCTAGACCTGCAGACAGGAACAAGCTTCTCTTACAGCGTGAGAGAGGGGAACCAGGCTGTGGAGCTGGAGGCTGAATTTGCACAGAAACAGAAAATCGTGTTAGTGTGTCACATCTTTGATCATTTTTCAGTTTGAAGTCGGGGCTGTCAAAAAGGGAAACTCACCATGACAGCCAGAGAGGATCTATAATGTAAAAGCTCAAAACATTTTCTGTTTAACTGCAGTTAAAAGTGTCATGCAGACACTTTCTGCTGCTGCCTCATTTACATCGACTGTAAAACACCACTGTGGATTCTGCCATTATTCAGGAGGATTTGCCCATCATTTAAGTATGTGAACTGGTTCAAAACCAGTCTACCTCTTGATTAAATTATTGATAATAATTAGTTATCTCTCCATTAAACTGAGTGATTTGAGTGGAAAAGCTCAAACAAGGAACACTTCACAGATTCAGCTTGTCAGTCATTATTGATAAAGCAGCTCCAACAAACATCAGTTTCCTAGTTTTTGGAAAGTCTTCATTTCAAATTATTCTGCATTCACAATCAGGAATTATATCACTTTGGAGCGAGGTCACTAAAATTAGAAATACAGCTTAGGTGTTTTTAGTTTTTATGTTTTTGTTTATGTGCAGTGAAAAAAGAAAACGTATTTCCAACAGAGAAATGGCTGCTGTTCTTATTGAACACCAGTTGAAAAAATAATGTAAATGCATTTTTAAATAATTTATTGTCTGCATTATACAATACCTACTGCAAACATTTACAAAACATTTGTTCTGAAAATCGATCATAATCACAACTTCAAAACTAAAACTAGAACTGAAACTAAATAAAAAACTAAGGCTAAACATTTGATTAAAAATATAAAAACTCACAATGAAAACCAAAGTAGAAGTGAGCTGACCCTGGTGGGCAGACAGACACACACTGACTGTCCTGCCTGTGTGTCCCACAGGAGTCCCAGTAAGCGCGGCCCGCCCACCTACACCGAGCACATCTCCAAGCGGCTGGCCTCGGGGCCCGGCAGTCACGAGGGCCTGCACCGGGAGCCCAGCACCCCGCACCGCTACCGGGAGGGCCGCACCGAGTTCAGACGGGACAAGTCTCCGGCCCGGCCGCTGGACCGCGAGAAGTCGCCCGGCAGGGTGCTGGACAGCCGCAGGGAGAGGTCCCCCGGGAGGTTTGGGGACAGCACCCGGCTCCACGCAGGCTCCGTCCGCACACAGCTCACCC
>OMLF01057005.1:0-11412 GCA_900302615.1 Holocentrus rufus | reverse complement strand
CGTAATGCTGCACAGTGGATGCACTGGCACCGCTAGAGGACCACGCAAATGGATCAGGATGGAGAGAGTTTTTAGGGACCACGGAGATTTCCTGGCCTATGATAATGACTGGCTAATAAGCCGATTTAGATTTGTAGAGCAGTACACTTGGATCTATGTGCTGAACTGGGCCCAGTGTTAGACAGATCCACCCGCCAGAACCGCGCCATCCCTGTGCAGATACAGGTGCTGGCGACCGGCTCCTTCCAGCGGGAATTAGCCGACAGGTATGTGTTTGATATGATTAACAATATATAATGTTACATTTTCTGTCTAAAGCCCACCTAAAATTCGAAAACTGATGCCACTACTGTGACCACCAAATAAAATACCTTTTCTGACCTCCACCTCACCCACAAGCACCTCTATTTCGGTCTCCGTGAAATTAATTTTCCTTGTCTTCTCTGTCGTGATCATCGTGTCATTGATCAGCAGATTATTGATATGCAAAGACATTCATGAGGTACTTTGCATTGACCATTCATGGTAAAATGTGGGTGTGTTGAGGGCAGGATTTGAAGTTTTATAAATCTGAATATTTTTTGGCGTACGCCATTTTCAGCTTTTGGGTGTACGCACACTTATAGTATGGATCCTACCCAATGTTTTATAAATGAGGCCCCTGATCATGAAGGACCCCCACAAGGTCCCATCAAACTATTGTCCAATAACCTGCCTCTACACAACATGGAAGCTCCTGTCAGGCATCATAGCGGCTAAGATGAACAGGCACATGGCCCAATACATGAGCGGGGCTCAGAAAGGAATTGGAGGCCAAGCACCAGCTACTGGTTGATAAAGAATTCACACAAGGCTGCAAGACCAGACAGACCAACCTGTGCACCACCTGGATTGACAACAAGAAAGCCTGTGACTCAATGCCACACACATGGACCCTGGAATGCTTGAAACTGTACAACATCAACAGGACACTAATAGCCTTCATCAAGAACTCAATGGGGCTGTGGAAAATGACTCTGGAAGCCAACTCAAAGCCAATTGCAGATGTCACCATCAAGTGCGGCATAAACCAAGGAGATGCACTATCACCACTGCTGTTCTGCATAGGCCTGAACCCCCTCAGCCAGATCATCACCAAGAGTAGCTATGGAACCGGTTCTGAAGTGGTGTGACCATCAGCCACCTCCTCTACCTGGATGACATCAAGCTGTACACCAGGAGTGAACGAGACATTGACTCCCTGATGCACACCACCAGCATCTACAGCAAAGACATTGGGATGTCATTTGGACTAGATAAATGTGGCCAGATGATATCCAAGAGAGGAAAGACAATATATATATATATATATATGTATATATATATATATATATGGACGTAGTCTCCGTGACGTCACCCATAGGTTTCTGAGGAGAGGTTTTGAAGCTATAGTGGGGAGGTCTGAGCATCGCCATCTTGGCAGGGGCTGGCTCCGACCAACTGCCAGTTACTCTAAATATGGGCAACGAGGCGGGGTGTGGGTGGAGCTGAGGCGGGCCGAGCGAAAGCCTGGTAGTTGTGGGAACGCCCATTTAGCTCGATGCCGAGGACTGCTGATGCTAAACTAAGCCAAGCTAAGTTACGTGCTATGGTGCTAACCGACAGTAGCAACTTCACAGCGGCAGACAAGACCGATGTACCCGCGACAGCCTACGGTGTTCCTAGTTGTTCCAGCTACTCAAGATAAGTTAATGTGAAATGCCGAAATAAAAGTCAGACTCATCAGTTATCTGTTGCTGAGATTACGTTGCACAAGGTTCATACATTCAAGTTTTATTAACAGCTCTTAAATTACCGTGTTCAACTATCCAGACTTATAGAAATTAGTCTAACTTACCAGGATTTAGCGTTAACTTGGAAGTTGAAGTAATGTACTTTAGTGCTTATAGCTACCTAATTCTGGAAACCAAAATGTATTTCATAACATTTCCACATGTTTACGTCGACCTCAGAGCCGTAGCTTGTTTCTTGTCACCTACTCTCAAGAATCCTTAGTTGACTGGATGATACTGTTCTTGCTACGGCCATGCTTCATCACATTTACAGACTTTATTTCTAAATGTTAACGAGAGAAGAGATTTCCATGTTTGTAATAGAAAGGTGTTTACATCTTTCAGTAGGCCATGGCCAGTTAAAAAACTAGTACCCCTGCCACACACAGCAACACCATTGTCATAAAAATCATCGAGTGTTGCTCCCCTCTTATTACCTTCTTATATCTGTGACATAAGAATATTGTAAACATAACAAAACAATGACCCACTCTTTACTGTTAATTTTACTTTTTCCATTTCCTCTGGTACTTATCACTTAAAAATATCTCCCTCCCATAGGCATTTTGTGGTGACCACAAAGCAGCAAAGACCGTGAGGACATTTGTAGACATCCAGCAGCAGTGGATGTTCACCTTATTCACTGCAGCAGCATCACGCTCCTCACAGTGAAGACCTGCACCATCTTCACCTGCGGTATCTCTGGACATGAAGACCATGTGCCCTGATCCAGAGATCCAGATGTTTATCTGTTCATCTTCATCATCTTTACTTCTCCTCATCCTGGCCCCATGTCTTATATATATATGTTAACATTTGCCCTGGTTGTGTATATTTTGCTTTACATCGGTTTACATTTTTATATCTGACTTTATACCATTGTGTGCAGTGTCATTGTTTCACATTTTCCATTTTAAATGTTCCCTTTTAGAAAAAAATGGCAAATTCCAATTTGTCTTTATTGCACATTTCAATAAATAAGTATTTATATTTCTAATCCTTTTGTCTTTAGTACTGACAAAAAACATAAAGCATCAGAGTCATCAAAGTTTGCTAAAAACTGTCAACTGTCAAACAAAACCAGTGCATATATCAGTATTTTTACATACCTACTAGATCTGTGCTAAATTGGTCCACTTCTCCATATGAATAGCATCTAAATTCTCTGTGATAACAAGGGGTTAGATCACCAATATGGTTTCCCAAAATGTGTTGGAAATGATGGATGACATGTTTTTTAGAAAAGAGGTATATTTACTCTGATCCATTTTATAGAACACAACCATCATTGCACAGAAAACAAGTTAAATTTTACATTTACTAAAACATCCATATTACACATTATATAGGAGTGGCTTAGAGTGAAAATTTGGTGACTGTAACTGCTACTACATCTTATCTCCATTGTATTACTTCAACAATACACGTTTGAATTATACTAGAAGGTGTATCATATATTTTTATGTACCTGTTGTCATTAATCAAACTTTCTAAACCTTGTGGTCAAACATCTGCAAACCCCAGGAGGATGGTAACTCTCTTGGGAGTCCAGCTGTCTTCTCATTGAACAGCCGCTGGTCCAGCGAGTCCGGATCACCTGGAGGAAAACTGCAAACAGACAAATCAACAAATCTACAATCATTTAGCTTTTCATATTTCGTGTAGCCAAACGGTCAAATGCTTCAGTTTAACATCCTATCAACCTCAGTAAGAGTAAAAATTGTCACTGATCTATAATAACAATAAAGAGATATTATAGGCCCCTCAAGTCCCGGTCGGCAGAACTGTGGCTAACGGCGGTAGCATCGTTAGCAGAGTAGGTTTGCCGGCTGCCTTGTTGGTTAGCTAATTAGCTAGCTAACGAGCTACAGAAGCCAGGTGTGTTATCTGTTTGTACTAACATACAAGTTAAAATATTACAGAACTGTACTTACCAAAAGAAAAGGGAACGTTGGCTTCTCAGGCGATATACAGTCCAACACACAGCAAGCCATATTATCTGAAGTCTGATACTGGCACAAAAGACACCAAAAGTATCCACAAAACAAGCTCGTCCAGAGGCCTAGTCCTTAGCTTGGATTAGCTTAAGTGTCGGCCAGCAGGCGGTCTGGCAGGGATTTCACCCACCTGTCACTCAAAGTGGACATGCCCCTAATTATTCATAACTTTAAGCCTTAAGATAAACTAAACGGGTGACTTTTATGAAAATTCACCCCCCATACAGTTGTCACGACAGGAGTGATAAGCTATTGAGACCAAAACAGTTTTTTGTACCAGTTAACATGTTTATTTCTGCTGTAAAGTTGGGCATTTTAACATGGGGGTCTATGGGGATTGACTTGCTTTTGGAGCCAGCCTCAAGTGGCCATTCGAGGAACTGCAGTTTTTGGCACTTCCGCATTGGCTTCATTTTTCAGCCCCGGAGTTAGCCCCTTGGGTTGAACTAACGGAAGGCAGCATTGCAGATGTTCAGGACAGCTACAAATACCTTGGGATACCACATGCAAATGGGAACCATGAGGAGTCAGCCACATACCTACAACGAGTAAGGCAGGTCCTTAAGAGTGAGCTGAATGGAAAGAACAAGGTCCGGGCTATCAACACATATGCCCTGCCAGTCATCAGATACCCCGCTGGTATAATCAGCTGGCCAAAGGAGGAGATAGAAGCCACTGATATCAAGACAAGGTAGCTCCTCACAATGCATGGAGGGTTTCATCCCAGGTCCAGCACCCTGAGACTGTACGCTAAGCGGATCAAGGGGGGGGGTACAGGCTGGCGACTGTCAGGGCCACTATCTAGGATGGAAGACACTAAGGAATACATCCTGAAGATGGCCCCTAAAGACGAGTTGCTAAGTGAATACCTGAGGCAACAGAAACCCGATAACACAGAAGAAGAGGACCAACCATCATGGAGGGACAAGACCCTCCACAGCATGTACCACCGCCGTGGTGGTACACGACAGAGGAAGTGGCTGATATCAAGAAATCCTACCAGTGGCTGGAAAAGGCTGGACTGAAAGACAGCACGGAAGCACTAATCATGGCTGCACAAGAACAGGCCTTCAGTACAAGATCAATAAAGGCAGGGGTCTACCACACCAGACAGGACCCCAGATGCAGGCTGTGCAGAGAAGCTCCTGAGACAGTTCAGCACATAGTAGCAGGGTGTAAGATGCTGGCAGGAAAAGCGTACATGGGACGCCATTACCAAGTGCCAGTCATAGTGTACAGAACATCTGTACTGGATACAGGCTGGAAGCCCCAAGGTCAAAATGGAAGACACCTCCTAAGGTGGTGGAGAATGACCAAGCCAAGATCCTGTGGGACTTCCAGATCCACACTGACAAGATGGTAGTGGCTGACCAACCAGACATTGTGCTGATAGACAAACAACAGAAGAAGGTAGTAGGGATAGATGTAGCGATCCCGAGCGACAGCAACATCAAGAAGAAGGAACACGAGAGGCTGGACCCACAAACTCTCCCAGTTTGACCCACAAACTGGGAGAGTGGCTCCAACAGATTCCAGGTACAACAACCAAGGTCTCTGTCCAGAAGAGTGCAGTCCTAGGAACAGCTAAGATACTGCACAGAACCCTCAAACTCCCAGGCCTCTGGTAGAGGCCTAGAGCTGGTAGAGCATATTTGGAAAAAGGATTGGAAATAATATGATTGATTTCTAATGCTACCATTAAATATTTCTATTCACTGCTTTACTTGTGCCAAAATAATGTTTTTGAGTTGAAATATTTCATTTGCGATGAATTCGAATCATCAGCATATCATATAATTAATGTCATAAAAAAAATGTATCGATTGACATCCCTATTTTAAACATAACATTGCACTTACGGAGAATAATTTTGAGGGACATGGTCTGTGGAACAAGCAAAGCAAAATCCCTACCATTTCAAGGAATTTGGACTCAAATAGAGGACATGTCTGTGTAAAAGAAGACATTTGGTCACCCTAGAATACCAGCGCAAAATATCAGTTATCAGCATCTTCAACTTAAAAATATTTTTTGCCTTCAGAAACCCCTTTGAGTCAAACCTTGGAGAAAACCATACACAATAGTACATCAACAGATAATAATTGAAATAATGATAGTCCATGATAGTGATCAGTATGGTTCAGCTTTTAAATTGCTAAATAAATCTCACTTTGACGGAGCTAGGCTAATGGCTCCTCTAGACTTGAACTCTTTATGCTAAGCCAACATGAAATGCTACACAAAGGAACTAAACCAGGGGACGCACAGAGGTGAGAATGGTATTGAAAATCTTGTCTCAGTCTGGGTAAGTCAGAAAATGGGTATTTTGCTAAAATGTTTGAGAGGAAATGTTCTGTGAGTCGTATTCTGTGGGTCATATTTGAGGATAGCTGCAAATGACCTATGTGGTTGTATGGGTTGGAGGATCTGTTGTTGGTACATTATCAAACATCTTGTCTCAAGTCTGGGTAAGTTGAAAAAAGGGTATTTT
The DNA here is from genome assembly GCA_900302615.1 of Holocentrus rufus. Classification (NCBI taxonomy): domain Eukaryota; kingdom Metazoa; phylum Chordata; class Actinopteri; order Holocentriformes; family Holocentridae; genus Holocentrus; species Holocentrus rufus. The sequence continues at coordinate 5,113 of OMLF01057005.1, read as the reverse complement.
GCCCAAGACGTTTTCTGTCTGTTAGATGCTTCCAATGTACTTATTGAAGAGCCATTTGAGCTCTTGCTTCATGACAAAAGCAAACATTGTAATGTCATGTCAAGCAGTTGTATCTTGCCCTGACATTTTAAAGGTCTACTAAGTCATTTGTAGACGACAAAAAAAAAAAAATAACAAAAATAATAAAAATGAATTACATAAATACATATGTTTAAAATTATGTACACTCGCATGAGATGAGGAGTCAAATTGCTTTATATGATGAAAAGGAGCCATTTTATTCATATTTTATAATACATGTCGCTGGCCACGACTACATGGAGGCCTCCATGTGTAAAACCAGTCTACGTGTAAAACAACTAACGTCTGCAGAAGAAGACGAGCTTCACGGTCATTGGCTGGAGTTGCTGGGTATCCTGCACAGATTCCCGTGCCTAGTTAGTGCTGTTTCTCTGTCAGGTGCGCCACATTTCAATCTGGATCTACAAAATAATGGAAAACCATCATTATGCAGCAGGATCTGAAGCAGTCAGATCCAAAAAGCGCAAACAGGAGCAGGGAAACAACTCAGAGACCAGAGAGGGCAGAGGACAAGGGTCAACATTGGTGTGGCTTTCCAAAGATGGAGAGATCTTATGCAAAGTGATGAAAGTGATGGAAGTTGCTTGCTTTCTGCTGGATAGGTAAATAACACCTATAATATTTTTACGACCTCTGCCCTGTTCGGATGGGATTAGTTTTCCGGCGGGGGGTAATGTAATATTTACCGGAGCATCTCTGCTATTTTAGTCCCGTCCAGACGGGAGTGCTCAGTCTGTAAAAGCTAACTTTGTAAAAGCTAACTTTTACAGACTGAGCATTCCCGTGCCAATAAAAACTACTCAGTGTTTTACCTGCTGTGAAACGCTCTCTAAAAATAACCCAAGGTGATGCTAAACCCGTTCAATTCAAATCCTTGTAAATTATCGTGTCAGTTGACTCGCAAATGCATTACAGAGGTCCTGCAATTGTACAGAAAACCTAATACCGTACGAGTAGGGCTTCATATGACTGTTTCTGTTTCGCCAACTTCAATTACAGCATTTCCCTTTGATGACGCTAGTCTCAACTTTATTGCTCATTTCTTTTGACCTAAAAACAGCTGAGCGCTTCACTGCCGGGGTTTCCTACGACATTGCGTAGGTTAGGGCACAATAGATGGTTTGTAGAGAACACTGGTGTTTTGACGATTTGGCATTTATTGTCTAAGCATAAATACACTCGCCTAGATTTAACTTCTATCTCTTAAATCATTCATGCCGTTTTTCGTCCATGCCGGTGGGTGTCGCAGTGGAGATCAAGAGCAGGGTGCTGCTTAACGCAAAGAAGAGATTTGGGGAAAATGACTTAGTGGACCTTTAAGATTGGTTATCATAAAATGATTTTTGCATTCCTTTATTTGTATGTTTTGAATTGAAAATACCAGTCCCTACATGTGACTACAGATGGTCTGTGGTGGTGTTGGTGCAGAAGTACAGGATTTATGAATACAAATGTTAATTCTATACTGTTATTTCTGATAAGTGTGTTACTTGCTCACAGTCTGTAATTCAGTCATCTGTGTAACCTTTGTTGGAGTATTCCTTTAAGAAGCTGTTGTATGAGTAGCTAGCATTGCTTTTGGTGCTCATCATTCTCCTGCTGTCTATACGGTGCTGCAGCTATCAACAATGGAAATCTGCTCAATGCTCAAAACAGTGACTCTCTGGCCCAGGACAGCAGCTCGACTAACCTGTCCTTTCCATGACCTGAGGCTGCACGGTCTTCATATATTATACAAAGCATACAGCTCTCATGCATAACACAGTATTGCAACATAGCCAGTAACAACAAAGCTATTCCCATATCATCCATAACATTTTCATAATGTGAACAGCCAGGTTGGTGTTGATCTACCGTGCTGAGGTTCCTTGGGGTGAAAGACATAACGCTTTTTCCTTGAGACAAGGGCTGCAGAATCCTGTGTGCGTACACACACACACACACACACACACACACACACATACTCTGCTGGATCAGTGGGAGCTATGGGACCTGCACTGGCATAATGGGCACTAAGTCATGCATGTATTCATGTAGTCCAGAACAGCACAGAGGACACCTTGATCTCTGTTTCAACCACCGCCAACTTTGACACATTAAGTCAACCATTTCAACCGTACAGCTACTGTTCAGCTGTTTGCCAGGGTTGCTGTCAAGCTAGGATCATGCTAGTTATTGCCACATCTGTAGACTAGAGGCTGACATTTTTGCCAGCAATAATTGGAGAATTAGCTGCAGGTAAGTGGTCAACACAAATAAATAGAAGAGCAATGCCATAGTTGTAAAGGACTGAAACCCACTTCCTTTGTTAACAAAGTACTGTTCACACACACACACACACACACACAAAAGGTATTCAACATTGTTTCCTCCTCCTTTTGATATATTCCCATAGAATTTAAATACTTTTCCTATAGTACTTTGCCTAGTATAAAGCAAACTAAATTACAAGATATAATTCAGGCAGGGTCGGTGCTTGTGTGTGTGTATATATGAGTATGTGAGAGAGAGAGAGAGACAGAGAACAAATACACAGACATGCCAGTTCCCTGGTATCGAAGCAGGCCGCCAAGGCCATGGTCATCATAGTCCCTCAGTCTGACCGTAATGCCCCTTAAAATGTCACATGACCTGTGGCCACAGTGCCCTTAACGCCCCACCTGCACGACCCCAGCTGATTTCACTGTTTTCTCCTCTCCCCCTTTCATGTCAAAAAGTCTTTTAGTCACCAAAATATCTTTTGTTCAGAGTCTAAATTCTTACTGGGAGATGTATTAAAAACAAAATCGCCCTTAGCCATTCAGTTAAATTCATTATTTCCGTGGACTCAGAATCATTGTGTTTTACCTGATGGCCTTGGTAAACCACCAAAGGCCAAGTGGCCTTGCCCATAAATTGATTACATTACAGGCCTGCCTGGTATAGTCCCAATATTCCCTTTCATATTTATCCCTTTCACTCACTACTGTTGCTGCATTTATAAAACATGGGCATAAATGTGAGAATGATTTGAAATCTATGCAATGACTAGAAAGTTTAGTATTTCAACAGATAATAATTGAAATAATGATAGTCCATGATAAATGGCTGAATAAAACTCACTTTGACGGAGCTAGGCTAATGACTCCTGAAGAATTCAAGTCTTTATGCTAAGCTAACATGAAATGCTGCCAATAGGAACAAAGCAGTGGACATACAGAGGTGAAAATGGTATTGAAAATCTTGTCTCAGTCTGGGTAAGTTGAAAAAAGGGTATTTTGCCCAAGACGTTTTCTGTCTGTTAGATGCTTCCAATATACCTATTGAAAAGCCATTTGAGCTCATGCTTCATGACAAAAGCAAACATTGTAATGTCATGTCAAGCAGTTGTATCTTGCCCTGACATTTTAAGAGTAGTGATCTTTTGTATTCCTTTATTTGTATGTTTTGAATTGAAAATACCAGTCCCTACATGTGACAACACATGGTCTTGGTTGATAACATCAGAAATTATGGGTGCATGACCAAGCAGTATTTACCAAGTGAAACCTGAGGTGAAAAATATTTTGTTGTATTTACCACATGACAGCTGAGGTGAACTGTATTTCCTAGTAGAAGCTTGAATCTATGCCATTGTCCCATGGGACCTGAATACAGGATTGGTGGACACCATGTTGACAAGTGACAAAGACAACACCATGGATCATAAGGCATAAAGCATACATAGCCTCCAGTGTAGGCTAAACATGGCCTGTGTGTGTGTGTGTGTGTGTGTGTGTGTGTGTGTGTGGAAAAGAAACAGAAGGAGAGTTCTTGTACTTCTGTCCTTGTGAAAACTAATTTAAGTTTTAGATTTTCAGAGTGAGGACATTTTATATTCAGGGAAACCCAACAAATGACCTCTTACTGACAATAAAGGCAGGAGTTATGAAATCAGTAATGAGAAAGTTCTCAATTTGTTTAGCGTCTACAGAGCAGCAAAAGTTTTCCTCATAGGTTATAAATTACAATAATAAAAGTAGTCATACACCATATATATTCTACAGTGGGAAGCCTTTTTTGCGACATAAGGTAATTGTGTCCTCAAATCTTCAAAGGTTGACTTCAGAATTAGAAATTGGGATTAGAGTTAAAATTAGAGTGAACCTCCAGGCTGGGGTGCAGGTTCAGGTTCAGGACAAAAGTTTGGGTTTGGCTGAGCTAAATTTGCATACGCAGTAACATGTACCTGTGATTTTGTGGGTTTGAATCACACCTTGGATTCATCAGCCCCCTTTCTATCTATTTTCCATTCTCTCTCTACTTTAAAAGTATTGAAATTAAGCAAAATCCAAATTAAAACCATTTTGTGAAAGGATTAGAGTAAGAATTAAGATGAAATTAAGGTCAGGATTTAGGAATGGTCTAAAGGTTATAATTAGGATTAGGCTTAGATTAGGTTATTTTTTTATAGTATTATTTTTTATAATTTATCTAAATGAATGCATTAATTTGACCCTCATGCTTCAGAGTTCTAAAATGAATGTCGTCAATAAAAGACAAATATAGGTGTTTATTCGGAAGTGTCACATTGAAAATTATGCTAGTACCTGTCGTGTTTTTCCCGAGTGTTACGTGCTACAGATTTATGTGTGTGTGTAGCAGAGTGTGATGCATGCGTGTGTGTGTGTGTGTGTGTGTTCCTGTGCGCGTGTGCGTGCATATCTCTCTCTCTCTCTCTCTCATTCTCTCTCAGTCCTCCCACTCAGTAGACACTGTGTGGGTGTGTATCCTGCAGGCTGCCTGTCTCCTTGCTCCTGCTATTAGTCACATATTCTGCACATTACACTCTCTCGCTGCACCAAGCCTACACACACACACACACACACACACACACACACACACACAATAGGGTGACGTGCATTTAACTCTTTCAGTCCATTTATATATTTTTTCCTTTCAGCTGTAGAAATGTAATCTGGCATCAGCCCACCGCTCCTCTGTGATTCAGTCCTTCCTATAGCTTATTGTTCCAATAGTTTTTTTCTTTTATTATCTTTCCTTAGAAACCTTC
>OMLF01057002.1:0-12091 GCA_900302615.1 Holocentrus rufus | reverse complement strand
TCTAAAGTAACAGATGGGTTTCAGGAGAGACTGGCGGAGCAGGGGAGGAAATATCCTCCCCTGTATGACTCGTCACGGACTTAAGATCTCCTGCTACTCTGCTACTCAAACGTATCGTAGCCGGCAGCTATCTTTCCTGAACTGAGAAGCGTCCAGTTGGTTACCATGGAGACGAGAGCTTGCGCCACAGACGGTATCCGACACTTCGTATAAGCATAAACGCATCTGTGTCATCCAACACTTTTCTAAAGACGTCTGCTGACGGATACGATTCTCTTGCAAATGAGTATCGTATCTGGATACAACATTTTAGTATCGATACTTTTTGGAGTATCGATACTTTTGACAACCCTAATGCTCTGGCCGCAACCTGAACCAGGTGGAAAACTTCGACCTATTTGGGAACCGACGTGAAGTTTTTAGATCCGACGGACTGTATCCCAACTTACACGGTAGTAAGTTATTAGCTGCCAACCTCTCATATTCCATATTGCACCTCCCTTACCCAGCTGCTTCCTGCAAGTGAGACAGTCCATGCCCCATACGCATCAATATTCCAAACTCTACTATGACTCCACTCTTTGTAATTCCCCCCCTCTTCATAATTATATTATTACACAGGAGGGGTTACCTCATAGGCCCAATGCCGCAGGTCCTTCTAATGGACTCTCTCATGTCATTAACTCTGTTCCAATTTGCTCTCCTATGAAGCATGGCAATGATATATTTTACATCCCTACCCTTACTCAAAAGAGAAAATCCTACCCAAATAGAAACCAACGGAATGTGCACAACTTGAAACCTGTGAAGGTTAAACCGATTTCCAACAGCAATACCTGTCTCAAAATTGGCTCTACTAACATCAGATCATTAGGCCCCAAAGTGCTTTTAATTCATGATTTAATCCTCGAACATGGTCTGAATATTTTTGGACTCTGTGAAACTTGGCTATCCGCAGATAATGCATTGCCTTTGGTTGAAGCGTCACCACCTAGCTTTCGATACTCCCATATCAGTCGTGTCAACAGAAAAGGTGGTGGTGTTGCGTTAATCTACAGCTCCAATTACTCTCTTCATCCCAGAACTAATATTCACTTTTCATCATTTGAGGTGCTTTTAACATTCTTTTCTCTGCCCTCGCCAAACACAAACTTCTCGTCTCTCTACATTGCTGTCCTATATCGTCCCCCTGGAGCCTACTCAACATTCCTGGACCAATTTTCAGAGTTTATCTCAGATATTGTGACCCATGCCGATCGCATCATTATATTTGCCGATTTTAATATTCATTTTAACGACACATCGAATGCACTAAACCGAGCCTTCACAACAATCATTGATACATTTGGTTTTACACAGGCTGTCTCTGAACCCACACATTGCAGTGGTCACACCATTGATTTACTTTTACTCCGTGGTCTTCTTGTCACCAACCTTTCAGTCTCCTCCTCCGCTCCATCATTATCCGACCACTCTCTAATTCAGTTCAATGTTCATATGCCGCCTATTGCTCAATTTCGCTGCCCTCCTAAGAAGAGCCACATTATTAATAAATCAGCCAGAGCAGCTCTAGAATCATCCCTTCCTGTTGCTCTCACAAAACTGAATTCTCTCTCAAATTGTCACCAGCTCCAAACCAACCACATGTGTTCTGGATTTCATTCCTGGCAACCTCATAAAAGACATGTTTACAGTGATAGCTAGCCCTCTTCTCGCCATTATCAATAAATCACTCAGTTCTGGTATCATTCCCACCGCTTTTAAAACAACCGTAGTTACACGGCTATTAAAGAGACCCAATCTTGACCCACAAACTCTCAACAATTATAGACCGATCTCAAATCTCCCCTTCATGTCCAAACTGTTAGAAAAGGTGGTTGCTAGCCAACTTACTGCCTATCTAGCCAGTAATAACCTCCTTGATGAATTTCAGTCCGGCTTCAGACCCAAACACTCTACCGAAACTGCACTGACAAAGGTAATTAATGATCTATTAATTGCAATGGACTCCAATTTTTCATCTGTTTTGCTGTTATTAGATTTAAGTGCCGCATTTGACATGGTGGACCATGACATCCTCCTACAACGCCTTGAAAACCTTATTGGACTCAAGGGGCGGGCATTTTCTTAGTTTCGCTCATACTTGTGTAACAGAACACAAAGTGTTGCATACAACAATGCTATGTCTTCCTTCTCTATGATCAAACATGGTGTTCCACAGGGATCAGTACTTGGTCCTCTTTTGTTTTGTGTTTATTTGCTGCCACTGGGTCACATTTTCAAAAAACACAACATAATGTATCACTGCTATGCTGACGACACACAAATCTATCTTCCAGTCAATGACTCCTCCCAGCTAGTTAAATTAGACACTTGCTTATCAGAAGTCTATTAATGGATGTGCAATAATTTCCTGCATCTGAATGCACTCAAGACTGAATTGCTGCTTATTGGTCCAGCTAGATTCGCATCACTTTTTATAGTTTTCTCCATTAAACTTGATGGCTGCAGAATCTCTCAGTCCCAGCTAAGAATCTGGGGATAATATTAGACCCCTCTCTTACTTTTGAGCCTCATATTAAGCATATAACACGAACTTCTTTCTTCCACCTTTGTAAAATAGCCCAAATACGCCCCATTTTATCAAACTCAGACGACGAAGGCTTTAAATGGTTTGGCTCCCTCATTTTTCCCCAGCCTTATTGCTCCATATATTCCATCTCGTTGTCTACATTCCCTTGACGCAGGTTGTTTAATTGCTCCTCGATGTAATAAGATCTCTTCTGGTGGCCGAGCCTTTGCCCATCGAGCTCCACTTCTCTGGAACAGCCTACCACTGCTCGTTCAGGAGGCAGCCTCTGTCAATACTTTTAAATCCAGGCTGAAAATACATCTTTTTTCTATTTGCTATGACCTCCCCTAATTCCACTTGCTGGGAACCCAAATCACTTCATAAAAGAAGCTACCCCAACCATGTTATGGTTTTAAATGGAGGGCCTGGAGAAGTCATGGAATTTATGAAATTGAGTGGAGTCATTGAAAGTTTTGGAAAAGTCATGGAATTTATTTTTGTTGTATGTAGTGGATTAATCACAGTGCTCTTCCATGAATAATCTTCCATGCAAATTGTAATTTTGTCTGAGAAAGTCCATAGGAACCCTGGTCATATGATATGTTTCTGTTTTCATTTTCTTTTTTGTTTTTAGTTGTCTGCTGTCATATTAACATTATTATTTGTGTATGTGTGTGTGAGTACGTGTATACTTCTGTGTTTGTGTGTACTTTTACATGTAATATCTTGTTGTTTTTACTGACTGTAAAGTGTGCAGAGACTCTTTGGGTGATGTGCACTTTAAATAAACTGAAGTTGAAGTTAATACTCCAACGTTTTGGGCAAAACATCTATTATTTCTACCATCTAGCTTCTCCTAAATTCAAATGCACGATACATTGTGTAAATAAGACAGCTTCAGAGTTGCTGTAAGGTTTATTTTTTCACTTTGATGGAGCTAGGGTAATGACTCCTGTAGACTTCAAGTCTTTATGCTAAGCTAACACGAAATGCTACCCATCAAAGCCAAACCAGTGGATGTACAGACGAAAATTGTGAAAATTGTATCGAACATCTTGTCTCACTCTGGGTAAGTTGGAAAAAGGGTATTTTGAGCAAAACGAGCATTCCTTTAAATGTGTCAAAGGGAACAGTCTGGAAAATCAGAGGAACAGTGGAGACAGGTGGTAGGACAGACGGACACTTAACAGTTGATTTACACTTTGAGTGAGGACAACATAGACCCAGCTGATGCAAATCAATTCAAATATTCAAGCATTCATTCGAATAAAGTAAACTGGCAGTATGCTAGTTGCCAACATTTAATGGGCTGCCAGTGGCTATGAGATGCAATCAGTACTGATAAGCGGCACAATGCAGGGTCCAACAGCATATCAGTCACAGTACATTAACTTCACAGAGGGCACTTGCCATAGACTCAAGGTGGCTTGACAGCATACCACATTACATCATCTATTGGTATCCCAAAGAAAATATTTATTGGATTGTCACAGACTGTGATATGGCAGAGTCCTGGACAGGGTTACTAGATGCCTGATTTTTGACTGTTCAGTTTCAGACGTACTGTCTGCGTCCGGGTGGTAAAAAAAAAAAAGTATTTATTGCTTTAATAAGCTAAAGGAGCTCTGATAGGCACAAGACAAAGGCACGGGCAGTTTCTACCAATCACAAGTGACCATATCACCTCATGTGCCATGTATGTGGGTGTTCTTTTCAGTGGGCTGTGTAAGCATGTTGTGCAATGTTTTGGACTGACTACATCATCATCAGACCTAGTGGGCGGAGAATCAAAGGTCAGTAAGGAAATCATCTGTTTGTAATTCTTTTGTTAATTCCTTTTTCTGTTGTTTAGTTGTCTAAGTATGTTTCTTTGTCTGTCTTAGTTCATTGACAGTGCTTAAAGGAATACAAGATGTTTGACACCATTTTCACCTCTGTAGGTTCAGTGGTTCGGTTCCAATGGGTAGCATTTCGTGTTAGCTTAGCATAAAGACTTGAAGTCCATAGGAGTCAAATCACTAGCATCACAAGCACCCTGCTTCTGATGTAACAACAACCTTCACAGGAATGAGTCAAAAGTTTAATATTTGTTTTTGAAATGTAGTGGAGTAAAAGTCATGTTTCAAAAAAAAAAAAAAAAAATACTCAAGTAAAGTCCAGATACTCGAGAAATATACTTAAGTACAGTACTCAAGTAAATATGCTTCGTTACTGTCCACCACTGCCCATGGGTAGCATTTCGTGCTAGCTTAGCATCGAGTTTACAAGAATAATTAGCCTATCTCTGTCAAAGTGAAAAAATAAACCTTACAGCTACTCCAAAGCTGCCTTATTCACACAATGTATCATGTATTAGAAATACACGTCTTGGATTTTTTTTTTCTTAAATGAGAGTCATTTTAGGAGAAGTTAGATGACAGAAACTATAAATGCTGAACACATATATTCAATGGTTTTAGTTTCTACCATCTATAGTTCCTACCATCTAAATTACCTTTTTTAAAAAAAATTCAAGATATGTATTTTCAAATGCACATGATGCGCTGTATAAATAGGACAGCTTTGGACTTGCTGTAAGGTTTATTTTTTCACTTTGATGGAGCTAGGCTAATGACTCCTTTAGACTTCAAGTCTTTATGCTGAGCTAGCATGAAATGCTTCTCATAGGAATGGAACCAGTGGATGTACAGAGGTCAAAATGGTATCCAACATCTTGCCTTTAATGTGCTCACATTGATTTTAGCTACATACAACATTTATAAACTGTAAATCCCCTGCTTGCTAGTGATGGGAAGTCCAACTCTTTTCAAAGATTTGGCTCTTTTGGCTCAGCTCCCTTTGAAGAGCCAGCTCTTACAGCTCCCAAATGGCTCTTCATTTACTATCACTCTGAGCCTTCTATTTTAGCCTAATTTAGCAATTATGAATGTTTTTTGTGTTGGTAAGAATTTTTTTATTCAGTGTTTTCATAAAAGCCTTATTTTTATGCATTTTTTTAATTACAAGAAAATATACACCACTACTAGTGTTTCATTCCCGTGGGCTCACCCCCTATGGGTCGTACTTCGGTGCATTGTGGATTGGGAGGCAGTCAAAAGGCTGTCGCTCCCCTGGATAAAGCAGCAGAAGACAAAATGAAATGAAATGAAACTATTCTTTCATTTCATTTCATCTCTCTGGCCTGTAGCTCTGGCCTGTACCATTACAGTTACTGTCTTCAGAGTCAGCCACCCTTCCTTCTTTCACATAATAGCATCATCCTAGTCTGTTTTTTGTTTTGTTTTTTTTTTGCATGCATGCATGCATGGATTCTTAGCAGAGCAGGAGCGGCTGTCGGCTGAAGATTCGGCTCTCCCCAACGGGCATTGGCTCTTCTCATTCAATACAAAGAATCTTCTCTTAGAGCCGGCTCGTTCGCGAACGACACATCACTACTGCCTGCATTTATCAGCCTACTGTTTCGTATTAAATCACAGAAATACAATGCCTACAGAGGCTATCATTAAATTCAGTATCAATTGTAATAATGAACAGGCATATAAGGGAATATTCTTTCTGAATCATCACTGATATGAACAATTACTGGCACATTTACTTCATACAGGCTTGATTTTTGTACATGCACATCAATGTACTCATGAATGTGCACATGCACACAATGTTTGACCAAGATATAAAACTGGCAACCCTACTCCTGGAGTAAAATATGCAGATGTGGAGGCAGCTAAGACTAAAATACTGTGTGCTGTACAGTTTGTTCTCATTTCATTCTACCCTGAAAGCCAAGAATGCTGCCTGAATAAGGACATCTGTATGTAAACAGGCTGGTTAGTGCAACCGTACCGACTGTTGCACTAAACCATCTTACAACTAATGTGACAAGTAACAGTAATATACACTCAGTTGGAGGGGAATGGGTAAAGTGATAATCTGCAAAATCCTTGTTTTGTTTTTTCTCCTTTTTACTACTTGTTTTGTCTCAATTTTGGTGTTAAGTACTCATTGCTGTAGTGTTTATGTGCTACAGATCACATGCAAATCAATCTGTCAATTTTTCCTTGGATTTTCTGTTGATATAATTCAAGTTTCTGTTGGTGGTGCTCTTTTAATTGTATATATAGTCATGGTGGCTAACCACTATATTATTTTTCTATTTCCTCCATCCAAACCAAAAATGTATATCATTTCCGGACACTGACAGTCTAGCAGAATAAATGTAAGAGCTTTGATGAACTGCATAGCGGTTCAATAAAATTAGTCTAATGTTATCGCAATTGTCAATACAGAGCAGCACATGCAAATTTTTCTATATAAAAGGATTATATAATTCCATTGGCAAGCTTTAGTGGCAAATCTTTGAATAAATATGAACCTTGCTCAGCAGAGCTGGGTGACTTTGACTGTAAAGTACTTTGTTTTTCAACATGGCTGCTGGATGAGATCTGGTACAGCTCAGGTCAAGAGCATCAGCAGTCATCCCATGGATAGATGTTCTGGCCTTGTGTGCACACACATCTCACCTCCTCACCTCAACAGCCTATCCATGAAAAAAGTCAGCTCTGTTACTGACTCATCATTCTCTCAGTTTAAAGACTGCTGAAAAATTGGTGGTGACAACTCTTTTAGGAAGCTGGTTTATTATAATCAAAAGACAATAGGTGAATGTGTCCAGATATGATGTGATTACATATGGCTATTTAAGGGCCTCACATAGTACAATAAATATGCAATCAATCAAAGTACATCATATCCATCATAGTCTCTCAAGCCAGACAACAATCTTTGAATACTCCAAAGATAAGTCTGTAATTCATCCAGTTAACGACACGACACAGTAATTGGTTGATGTATTCCCCTAAGAAAGAACCAAGACAGCTAGCTAGCATGATGATACGCCAATGAAACCGGCGAAAGACACCGAGAGATGTAAAAGATGTCTCTGTGGTGAGGAGGAACCTTGCTTGACACAGAATTTATTTTGCAAACTTCCAAAAGATTTGAATTTGAATTTCCATTTCTAGCTATCTATCTAGGCTTTGACTAATTTGGTTTCCAGTAGTTATTATTTACACGTCTGCACAGAGGATACGGAAGTGAAGAAATTACCGGATATCTGCCTTATTTTGCTACTCATTTTCAGCACTTCCAAAGTACAGACTGTTGGGCGGAAGCATTTGGAAATTGTGGGAGCCAACGCGTTCAGCTTGAGAAACTATATCCTTCATAAGTCATTGCTGATGGACAACAATGACTTGCCGGTATCTCCTTGTTTAATAAAAGGTAAATACGGGCCTTATATATTGGTGCAACTGACGTCTTGTTTGTAAAAGTCAAAGTTAAGTGAGGACACAATTTTTGCTGTTATATCCATTTTAGTAAAACAAATGAAATATTATCTAACGAGTGAAACTACAAAGTTGTTTAACTTAAGAAACCCCTAAACTGAATAGTCTGATGGACAAATTGTTCTCCCTATGTTTTATCTAAGTGCAAATGAACCAATTTCCAGTCATGGTCTAAGGTGGATTTATGAATATAAGTGGAGATAGCAAAACATGCTAAGGATTTCCTTGTAATAAGTTCATGAAACATCAAAAAATCTTAGTCAACTAAGACCCTCAAGGCTACTTACAGTAATTTAAAATAATAACAGTGTAGCTGTATACTCCATTTAATTTCACACACTGTCTTAAAACTGGGTGACATCTAAAGGTCAATACTGAATAAAAGAAAGAGATGTAGAGGTCTGGTATAACAACCTCAGTCAATAATGTAATGAACTAAACAATCTGCTCTGTTCTTTTGCTATTATATAATATTTCAAGTTTATTACATGATTGGCTTTTCATAATGTTTTAAGCTTTACATTTCGATTTTATTACATTATTGGCATTTGTTACAACCCTTTTATGTTTGATGCTGAAGCTTCTGTTTGGTTAAAGCCCCTTGAGGATGAGTGAATGGTTTGAATTCCTCATGTGTGAGTCACTAATTGCTCACTTTTGACAAACAGCTGACAGAATGGTTTAAGAGGACTCCATGTGCCTATGCTGGTGTTTATTTAACCATGACTCCTCTCTGTCTTCTTCTCTGGATCGGATGTCTCCTTCCAGTCCTGCAGACAAGGCCACATTTCTGTCTCAGGTTGCCGGATTTGCCACTGTTCAGGGCCAGGGGTTTGATCTCATCATAACCTCACAGCTCTCTGCCTCTACCATATTTCCATTTCCCATCTTGACTCATGATTGTTGAACCGGAAGCAATAAACACTGCAATACTGCTATTTCTACAAGTCATGAAAAGTCCACCCAAAAACACTAAACCTATGTTAAACAGCTATTGGCAATGTACCTTGCACCTTATGTATTTTTCCTAAAGGGGTGTCCCAGTGGGGGTAAAATGGGGAACGACTACCCAGGGCCCAAGGGTGTAGGGGCCCTCCTAAGACCTGAAACTGAAATGTTTATTTTAACAAAACTACAGTTTTCAGTTTTATGTAGACTAAGTATGTATATTTAAGTATGGATATTTAGCAAATTAAATATTGTAATTACAAACTGACTTGTGGGTCCATAAAATAGGAATGGGCCCTGCTTGCTCCCCCTTCTCTGAAAATGGTTTTGATTTGTTGCTACATAGCTAGCAACCATGAGTGGTTAATTGATTCAGACCAGGGTGAGGTTGAATACATAACCCAGAATACATGATTTATTGATAGCTGCTTAAGTGAATTGAAGAAATGTAATAATTTTGCCTAATTCATACTGAATTCTTTCTGCATAAAGAAACAATAAGAAATTATTCATGAAAGCAATTCATTGGATTGATAAGTCGTTGTACACAATAGCTATATAATTTTGTGAAACCTTACAGCTTCAACAAATATAGCCACATGGGACTTTCTGAAGATAAATACTGAAAGAACTGTGCTGTTGGGGGCCCCAAAAAGTGGCTTTAGCATGGGCCCCAGAAATTTGTGGAACTGTTAGATTTATTTGACAAAATTTAAAACTGACAGGCTGATCACAATTGACAGACTCCCATAAATAACCAGACAAACATGGACATCAACGGACAAACGGATATCATGCTGAGATGTTTCCAGCTTGATCCATCTAAAAGCTATCTAAAACAACAATGGTCAACATCAGCAACATGTTGGCATCATCAGCAGTCATCTAATTTGTTTTTTTAAAGTCACGTGTTAATTAAGAGCTTGTTAATAATGTGAAGAAAAAAACACAAGGCTGAGTGCCGGTTCAGCAAGAAACTTTAATGAAACTTGAGTTTCTAGCAGCACACTGAAAGGGGACCACAAAGACAGGTAGCATAAGGCTAGCATTAGCCTCTTGGCCAAAAATGTATCTTCTATGTCCCTTGCTAACTCAGATGCTCTAAACATTTTTAATTCCTGCAGTGGGCCAAATAAGTATCATACATGCTGAATCAGGACAATACAGTCTGACTTGCCTGGTTCTGTTTTTATTTTGTTTTGTTGAATCCCTATAATTCATGGCTGCATTGCTTTTTAGAATGTTGCATCACCATTTATACTTATAGATATATGATTACAAAGGTAAGTAAGTAAGTAAGTACTTACTAATTACAAAAAATCTTTGAAGAATTGATTGAATAATTGGATAATACGTGACTTTGAAGTGATGACTGATTCAAAAATGACTTCCCTATAGTGTGGATGCTGTATACCATGGTCTCATACTAGCTTGAAAATAGATTGATGTTATTATATTCAAGTCAAGCGCATGAGCTCAGCTTCTTTTAGTCGTAATCCTGTCTTGGTCTTGATGTTTTTGAGATGTTCTTGGCTACAACACTGCAAAAGTGGGTATATGTGCATTGCTAGCTTTTGAACTAATCAAAACCTCCAGATGGAGGGTAAAACTACACTGCAGAGTCAGTTCAGGGATCTGCAGTGTGAAGGATTTTGACATAAAAATCCAGACACCTTTTCATTCTGAATCACAGTGGGGCTGCAACAGCATGCATCCCAAATGAGTGAGACACAGTAGACTTACCTTATTTTCCAAAAATAAATGGTGTTGGCAGGTCACTGAGCAGGATTTCTGAGAAAGGCCTCAAAAATCAAACAGCTACTTCATGTGTAGTTACCTATGCAGCTGTAAATGCCAATGTCAACATAAGAAAAAGTTAAGGGTTGAAAAAAGAATGGAACTGAGTCAAGGAATCTGATTTACACAACCCTCAACAGGACACATGATGTCTTAATGAGACCTGAAGTATAGTAAACACAAAGAATCATTTTGGATATACAGTAAATGCAATAAATGCAGTATATACAGTACATATAGCAATTAACATAGTATGTTTATGTGTGCAATTTTTCTGAGATGCTTTGTTAAACAAAATTAGAAAATATAATCTGCTAAATGCAGGTATAACAGGATTTGGGGATGTTGATTACACAATTACACAATTCTAAGAATTTCAAGTGTCAGGAAGCCCTGTCTGACAAGGAGGGGGTATCCCTGAAGAATCTATTAGGGGACAAAAAGTGTTAAGGGATGGCTTGCTCTGTGCACTGAAGGTATGTCAGTGCCGGATATCACCATCATAGAGTGGCTGGAGGATCAGAAGGGATTAAGAGTGAATAAGCTGGGAGATGAATGATCATTATTCCCAGTTGTAGTGTGAAAAGGCGTTCACACCACAGCACTTCTGTCTCTTCACTACCCTGTCTTGAAAGCAGCAGGCCACTGCTGCACACAATGGGCCCTATTTTCGTACAGGCGCAGTGCGCAAAGCACGGCCAGTCAGCGAGGGTTTCTCCTCGCCTGGGCATGTTTGGTATTTTGGTGACACGCTGAGCGCCAAGGTGAGAGGAGAGGCGCAGTCGTGGGTGTGTTCTCATCAGTCCTGTGGCGCACTGGAATTTTGGTGCCATCGATGATCGCGATTTGCGTCCGCCTGTGCACGCCTGCTCAGACCAGGTCAACGGTCTGAGCTTATCAGACCGTCAGATGATTATCAGGGATAATCACTAATTATCAAAATAAATAAATATTATTATCAAAATTAATAATAACGACGGGGCACAACCCTGGAATCAGGGACCAATCAACCAAACAATTAATCTCATGAAGGGTGTTCACTTAAGAATATCGATATCTAAGAGATATCAAATTCCTAAAGTGAACAGCGAAGAGCCTTTACAATAATAATGCAAATAAAACCAAAACAACTTCTCTTAAAAATATATCAGGGTTTATTAACTTTAGCAATATTAACTCACAATCAATATGCTTCAACCAATAAACATCTGTTACACAATGATCACTAAGCAACTACACCAAACAATCATAAATGTGTGTGTGTGTGTGTGTGTGTGTGTGTGTGTGTGTGTGACTGTGTGAGTGTGAAGCAGGGTGTTGCTGAAAAACAGCACACTGCTCAGCAAACCTTCCCTGGATAAATAAAGATTTTGTAGACATTACCCATGATCCCTCACTCACACTTGTGAGCGTGTTCTAAGCCTACAGC
>OMLF01056999.1:0-21489 GCA_900302615.1 Holocentrus rufus | reverse complement strand
CCTAGTTATTTTATTTTTATTTGATTTAAAAGTCATCACTTCTTCCCTCAACCTTCCCACCAAGTTGTGTGCACATCCATCAGCAGTGTGTGAGTCCTGCTGACAGACAGAGGACAGGAGCAGTCACATGACCTCCGGCCACAGTGTCTCCTCCTTGGTGAAGGGAACAGACTCATACAAACTGTGTGTGTATCTACCAACAATGTAAATCTGTTATGTAACGTGATGTGATGCTGTGCTGATCCCTGTAACTGTCAGATTAATCAGATCATCCACAGCAGCCCGACTGCTGCGTGCCTGAAACGTCACCACTGGAAAAAAAACAACACAGACTGCCAGACAGCAGAGTGTACAGAGAGTGGAGACGGGGCTCTCTATCAGTTTATTTATTTATTTCTGAGGCTCCGTAACACTAAAGATGAGAAACATGAGACGTGTCATAAGCGAAATTGGCCAATCAACACGTCAGAAAGAAAATAAAGAAAATACACCAGTTATATTTTCAGGTCCATACTACTGTCAACTGTCGTTCACTGTCCTGAGGAACAATGAAATCATCAAACAACATCACATGTTCAGATCTGTCAGCTCCCTGCTGGACCGACTGTCTGACATGTTTACAGCTGATCAGACAGACGCTGCTCCCGGGATTGAATCATAATCTCAGCCTGTCCTGAAGCAGAGCAGGGAGCAGGGAGCAGGCTGCAGGGAGCAGGGAGCAGGGACAGCTGCAGACTGCAGGCTGCAGGCTGCAGGGAGCGGAGAGCAGGCTGCAGGGAGCAGGCTGCAGGCTGCAGGGAGCAGGCTGCAGGGAGCAGGCTGCAGGCTGCAGGGAGCAGGGAGCAGGCTGCAGGGAGCAGGGTGCAGCCTGCTTGACCACAGTGTCCTTCAAAGGGACTTTGACTCCACCCCTGCTGATGTGATGTGAGTCTGGACTCAGAGTCTCTGTGATGTGATCAATCAAAGTGAAGCGACATGATTAGAAACTCACCCACACAGCGGTCGGCTCTTCTTGATCTCAAAGAACTGCGTTCCTGTGTGGTTGTATCTGGAGGCGGAGTCAGGGACAACAGGCCAACTGGAGCATGTTTACATATTAAATATAATAGAGCTGGAATGATTAAGTCATTAATCAATTAGTCAATCAATAGAACATTAATCTGTAGCCAAACATCATCTGATTCCAGCTTCACTAAGATGCTCAGACTGTCTTCCTTTTCATATCATTATAACATTAACACTTTGTTTTTTTTCTGGCTGCTGCTCAGACTGAGGAAGTAGTTTGAAGCAATTATTAGTTTCATCCCAAAAATAAATTATTTCTCAATTCTTTGTTTACTTTCTATCACCGTCTTTTTATCTTAACTGCACTATATTTCATTATATTGCTGACATCTGCATCTACAGTTTCCCCATTAAGTTCATGGCAGGAGGCCTGTGATCTAACAAGTAATGGCAGTTTTTTTTATACAAGATATACATGAGGTCCAACGCACAAAGTGTAAGCTCAGCAAATGTTCCAGTCAGCTGATCTTTAATGTAAATGCACTTTGGGATGAAATGGACTTTTATCTCCAATAGGAAACCTCACATCATTAACTTACAAAATATTCTTCCTCCTGATATCGAGCTGCAGCCCCTCGTTTCAGATGAAAAATCTTCATCCTTATCTGCAGCTTTGTGACGAGCATACATTTAATGAGGGAAATCAATAAAGGATAATGGCTTTTATCTGGATTCACCTCACCAGTTGACTTCAGTGTATCCAGCTGGACAAAATCATGGAAACACCTAACAACATGAATATCAGCTACTGTGTAAGGAGCAGGCCTGAAGTTCAGGATGTGCTGTTTCCATTCAAACTGTGTCAGTTTGGTTCTGTGGGCGTTTTAAAGATAATCTTAATGTTATTTTTCACATTAGTAAAGACAGTCCTTTGTCAGTCACTTCTGTCCATGTTTGGCATGTCTCCATCCTCATTCCTCCGGTGTTTCTGTAGCTCTGGTAAACATTTGGCCTCCATGAAACTCTTAGTTTTTATTCGTTTTACTTTGTAAACTCACAAATAAAAGAGGAGACTGTTAGAGATTTTTTAAAGCTGACATCTAATAGCTAATTGGCATTCAGCTCCTATGACTCACCTATGGAAGTGTTATTGTGGTGTTGCTATTATTTTGTTCATCCCCCTATCTATCTATCTATCTATCTATCTATCTATCTATCTATCTGTCTGTCTGTCTGTCTGTCTGTCTGTCTGTCTGTCTGTCTGTCTGTCTGTCTGTCTGTCTGTCTGTCTGTCTGTCTGTCTGTCTGACTGCTGTTGAAAAATCACAGCTGAAGTTGGTGTCCTTTTGTTTTGTTGTCTTCTTGTTGACAATAATCGTTTCTGAATCTGAGGAAAACTCAGCTGTGACGAGACAAAAACAGAACTGACTTCACCTGACGGGCATGCAAATTCAGCTCAACACGTCTGTTGTGATGCTATGTGTGTGTGTGTGTGTGTGTGTGTGTGTGTGTGTGTGTGTGTGTGTGTGTCTGTACACACCTGCAGACAGTCAAATCAGGTTAGATCCACCTTGACACAAAAATTTCATCACTGACTTTCATCGCTGTTGGCCATGAAACCAGATGCACTGTGTCGTGTGTGCGTGTGTGTGTGTGTGTGTGTGTGTGTGTGTGTGTGTGTGTGTGTGTGTAAAGGATACTGCAGGGTCTTCATGTAGTTCTGGATGGCCAACAGCCAGTCTGGGACCGACATGGAGGGTTTGAAGCTCGGCACTGAGGGGACAGGGTGCTGCAGAGAGAAACAGACTCCAGTCAACATGTGTTAACACTCAGAGACCTGAAACCAGCTTCTTGAACCACCATCTTTAAAGACCTGCTCTCAGTGTCCCATGACTCACAGCAGCTTGTTCTGCTGATAGTCGCTTTGTTCCTCCGCTGCTGGAAAAAATTACCCCGGCTTTAGAGGTGAAGTCTCACATCAGAGGGTTTTTAAAGCTGCAGTCCTGAATTTATCAGGCCAGGAAGATTCTGCAGGGTGCTGATCTGTGGACCACCTTTGGCCTCTGACCTCATTATGGATGAAATGGACCGGTCGACTATAAAATCAACATCGTCTCTCTCCGTATACTGCATCTGCCAACCAATACATCAGTCCAATTTAATCCTAATCCTGCCTCGCTGTCAGAACCATGCTGAGCTGACAGTGTAACAGTTCATCCACAAAACATCAGGAGGGAAAGAGCCCGTCCGTTCGTTTGTGGTGAAGACGTCATCCAACAAGATGTGTGTGTGACCTCTTCACCTCACCGCAAACATCTGCGGGGAGCCGAGCCATCGAGGCCTGAGACTGAGGAAGTGAGGGTGAGTCACACTGACACACAAATCAGGACTTCCTGTGTGTGTGTGTGTGTGTGTGTGCAGGATGTGTGCACCACAACACCAGCCCTATCATTTCCTGTGGGCTGTTTGTTTGTTGAGTTTTTTTTTTTTGTGGTATTAAAGCTGTTTGTATCGCTTTCTCTTTCTCTCTGCAGGAAGAAAACGCCACAACAAAATACATTCAGAAACGTGGTCACGTAGAGGTCCAAAGGTAAATTTTGAGGTACATCTAATCTGCCAAGCAATACCACCTAACATGTCTATATTCAGTATTAGGTGATTCATTCCAACGACAGTAAAGACCAAACTGGGGTCAGGATTTCCACTGTGACCCTGATGTAAACTTCTATGATTTTTCCATGACTTTCCATAGCAAGTCCAGGCACTGGCATGACATACAAATTTGATTTCTTCCTGGCTGAAAATCGCCCAAGCTGTAAAATCTATTCTGCCATGTTCCTGTAAAGACACACATTTGACAAAATTCCTCACAGATTTGATTAAATTCTGTCTTTATCGCAGTCTGGAATAGAAAAATCCACATTCCATGATATTCCAGGCCTTCAATGACCAGCGGGGAACATAACTCAACCATCAGCCAGGCGTTTGGCATTAATGAATGGATAGCAAGGTGCAATTACAAGAGCTACAAGAGCTTCATCTCTCCCCACGCGCCCACACACACACACACACACACACACACAGCAGTTCAGCTGGGAGAGAGTGACTCCACGCTCCCATTTCAGACTGGTAATTAATCTGTCTTCCCTCCCTCCTTTATTCCCTCTCCTCTCCTCCCTCCCTTCCTCTTTCCTTCTCCTCCCTCTCACTTCCTCTTCCTCTTTTTCTTTCCCTCCCTCTCATCCTCTCCTCTTCTCCCCCTTTTCCAACCCCTCAGTGTTTCCCACAGGTCTGAAATACACTTTGGTTGGAGCAGGTTTACAGCATCTGCTAGATAAATATCAGATCTGAGCTGCTATAATCTGACATATTGAAGTGGTCTCTTAAATGTGCACAAACAATGGCATAACTGTAACATATCACCATTTATGCTTTGTACATGCAGTGTGTGTACAAAGAGGAACTGTGAGACAAACTGCACATATGAAGTTATAATAAAGTAGAAGTTATAATAAAGTAGAAGTCAGCGGTCATTCACCCCAATTCTGTGATCATGCTGCTGCAGAAATGTTTCAGACTGCAACCTGTGGCACAAGAACTACTTCTGTGATGATTAATTAAAGCCACTGCCTGGATATTCATTTACATCCACTTTGATTTTACTTGATAAAGGGACTTGGACTGCAATTGGACTTGTTTAAACCAGGGATGTGCACGATTAATCGATTATAAGATTATTCGTTCAGTTGTTCAGCTTTAACCTGTGGCACTTTGTTAATGTAAATGTCTGTTTTCTCTTTAAGGCATTGAAGTCTTCTGTTTATTTAAGTAGCCGATAAGAAATTAATGAATGCTGACACTTGGGAAAGTGTTTATTCATCACATTGCTCATGTTTTTTGTCTTCAAGACTGCATTTGTTTCTCCCACAATATATGAAAGTGAATGCCAGCACAAACCAAATAATGGATTATTGGTTTTACCGCCCACTGATTGGTTAAAAAATGGAGGTTGTGCACATCCCTTGTTTCAACACATCAACATGTCACAACCCAGCTGGAAACAAGGTGCGCTCTTTTCTCAGGACAAATCCAATGCCTGCCATCATTGTTATGGTCAAAATACATCTGGCCCACCCGGGTATACCCAGGGTGGGGACCTCTGACTTTTGCCTTTCCCTTTCTCCCTCTGTCTCCCTCTCCCTCTCACTCGCCCTCTGTTTCAGGTCTCCAGTTGTCTGGTCCAGAGCAGGGAGGCAGGCAGCCGTCTGTTGCCCAGCTTTAGCGCGTTCAGCTGGGGATAAAAGTCCAGAGTCTGACCCCCCTCTCCCCTTCTGGAGCTCCAGACCTGATCTGACCCACCAACAGCACAGACTAAAGCCAGAGGGACTAAAACCAAACGAGAGAGAGAGAGAGAGAGAGAGAGAGAGAGAATGCCTGACTATCCATTATGCCGTTTCCCTACTGGTGAGTCATTTCTGTAACTACATGTTCTCAGTTTTGGACATTTTAAACATATATATCATCATGTATGCTGATGATTATGTACTTTTTACACAGTACACGTCTAAATTATTCATCAACGCAGTATTGGTTTAGTATTTTTTTTAAT
The DNA here is from genome assembly GCA_900302615.1 of Holocentrus rufus. NCBI lineage: Eukaryota > Metazoa > Chordata > Actinopteri > Holocentriformes > Holocentridae > Holocentrus > Holocentrus rufus. The sequence goes on along the minus strand of OMLF01056999.1, from coordinate 15,875 downwards.
GACGTAACTCCAAGTAATCCAAGCATTACTTAATGTACCAATAGGGCTGAAACTAATGATTAAAAATCAAACATTGAGAAAGAGACAGAGTAGTGAAACGGTAAGAGAGATGTCCTGTGGATTAAAAGAGAGAAAGAGATGGGCGTAAAGACGAGACATTCAACAAGCTCATGAAAAAAGGGGTAACTGAGACTAAAAGAGTGGAGAGGAATGACAGACAAGAATGAGAGAGAGAGAGAGAGAGAGAGAGAGATCATGTTGCTTGCTGTCAATAGATCTTTAGAGTGGGACGTCCTGGGAAACACCTTTCTCACCCTCTGAGATAAAATCTTCAAGTGACAGTTTGAAGTGAAAGATTTTTTATTAAAGAACAAAGGGACTGGAACAGAGTTCAGAAAACAATGAGTGGTTTGTTTGTTTGCCTCCTGCTCAAATTTAACCCTTAGTGACAGCATCTATATTTTGGGCAATTAGTTGACACTCTAATCCAGAGTGACTGAGCAGGTGGAGGGTTCAAGTGTCTGAACTCACTGAGGGCTGACGGACTGACCTGTGATGGGCTGGTTTTCTTCATTTCATATTATAAACATTTAAAAAGTGTATATAACTGAAAGGTAAAAATAAATAAATTTAATATTAATAATAATAATAATAGTTACAAACTGAATGAAGGCCAATCCCTTCACACGTCACTGTATTGTGTAACAGATGCTGAACTTTGCTGACTTTTTTCCTCAGTGGTTCGTTTATATTTTGGAGATACTGAATCCTGAGCCTGAATAATTAATGATTTGTTTTCCAAAACAGATAATCAGCATTTTGAAGTGGATTCAGTTTTGGCTGCTTTTGCTTTATACTCTGCTGACAGAGCCTTTTGCTCAGACAAGTTTTAACCAGTTTTGTTCCCCATTAAAAGGCCTTCAGCAACACCAGTTGGTATCCAGAGATTATCCACAGCCCAGATTGTATTAGAGGGATTATTTGGTGGCTGTGCCAAGCCTCCTGTTCTACTAATGAGGGCACAGAGGACTGGCAGCGTGGACAGCGGTCACTGACAATGGGCCTGTTTAGACTTGGTTTTAAAAGGTGTCTTGCTGATCCGAACACAAGTGGACAGCTGAGACACATCACTGTTCACACCTGTTTCTACCCTGTGTCTCCGAAGTGTCTCAGCTGACCACTTGTGTTCAGTTTGTTACAGCCTACGTCACTTCCCCCCGGCCTAGGAAAACAAAATATTTCAAGAACTGATCCACATGTACAGTTTCACTTCCATCCATCGGTGCTGCTCCACTTGTGATCTGATCACCCGAGACATATTATAAATCCAAGTGAAAACAGGGTGAATAAAACCTCTGCTAAAGGTGGTAGAGGTAGCATGTTCAAACATCTGTGCATCACTGTGAAATTAATTGAACAATGTTTTTGCATCATTACTGTAAACAATATGAGAACATGCAGAAAGCAATTGGTAGCATCTATCTCTCCATTTCCTCTGGAACCCTCTTCCTGTTTTGTGCCATAAAGCAACAAAGCAAATTTCCCGCCGAATCAAAAATGGTAACTCACAATTTAAAACGCAGTGTAAAGACTGCTTGAGGTTGACAGACTGCTCAGTGATGGTTTTGTTTGTTTATAGTTATTATAGCGAAGTCTCACAATTAGTGTGATTTATCGCACTAGATCTGTTTAAAACACGTGTAACCACAGCAGATTTATGCCTGTTTACTTAAATTCAACAATAACAAAGATACATGCCTGCTAAATTCTGAAACCATCATCAGATACCAACAAATGCACAAACACACACACACACACACGCTCATGCATACACACATATACAAACACATCTGTCCAACAGGCAGAGTGACACATAAGAGCTCATTCACAATTGGACTATTACTTATGTTTCATTCAAATTCAAGAAGGGACTTGGTTTTCTCCCCAAATCTGTGTGGGGAAACCTGGGACATCAATTAATTTAATGTCCCAGGCTTCCCTGAACACATCACACCTTCTGTCCCTGTGACACAGTTAATCCTCCTTCCCTTTCTCCCTGTGTCACACAGATAACCTTCTGTACCATCTAGGTCAGTGTATCAGCTGCTGTATCTATGGTGACTCCCCTGCTTTCACACCTCACACACACACACACACACACACACACACACACACACACACACACCAGAGTCAGGTTACATATCAACAATACTGCAATGTACACCAACATACACGCAGGCTGTGTTCAGTCCACAAACAGCGCCCTGTTCACCTTCATCTAACCAATCAAAGCTAAGCAACTTGATTTTAAATCCTTTTCCACACATAGAGTTGATAATGTAGGCTACATCATACTAAGTACAGGCAGTGTTAAACTTATGTAAGCTGAAATGTTAAAGAGTTCTAGAAGTTTCAAGAAAATCAAATTTAGTAATGTGATTAGTAATGTTCTCCAAAATCGAATCAGATCGTGTTCTGGAGCAGGAAACTGTGGTGGAAGTATGACGTTTCTGTCATGTGTTCTTCTTGAGTTTTTTCAAAAACATGTCAGCACACACACAGGCAGAGGCCATGGTGACATAATGTCCAGCACACTATGTACGATGGTCACAAGACATAACAGTCATGCCCATCTGAACATATAATTGGATTTTGTTGATAGTGGTGGTTGTTTACCGCCTTTGTAATTTGCCACTACATAACTATCCGCTACATAAATGAACAGCCTATCTCTCTGTTATTTACTACAAATGAGGAACAGTGGCCGTTAACTTTTTCTTTTTGAACAGATGACCTAACAGACATCAGCTCTGACCCACTCATGTTATTGTGATTTTGCAGTGAAAGCAGAAAACACGCTGTACTGATCCACTGTCATGATAAATATAACACTGTATATGTCAGGCTTGTATCCTCATAAACAACACAGACAAAGGGCCTGTGTGTACAAACACACATGTTTCTGAGTGCATGTGTGCATGAGTCCATGTGTACACGTCTTAATACTGTCCTAGTATCCAGTACTACAATACGGGGGTTTGGCAGTGCCAGCCAAGCGGGTCACTAATGACCACATGGCCAATTAGTGGTGCTAAACGAGCAGATTCCCTCCTCTGCAGCCTGAAAAACAACAAGCATTCATCTACTCCACTGATGGGAAAACTGTGAGGAAAATGTGGACCAAAGGGCCTGGAGAGCAGCAGGCTGAACACTTATCAAGCGCATGGGATGCCATTTGTTCCAGTCGGACATATAACGTAAGAAAACCTTTTCATCTCTTTTCACATCTTCTGTCTTTCCTGATAGGAACTGCTGCTCAGTAAAGCAGGAAATGACCCACAGAAAGACACAATTACAACATTTTTACAAAGCTGCATTTAACTGATGGCTTGTTTGTGCTATGAATGTCTTTGCTAGGAGTCCAAAATGGATCTTTGTCTGGATGAGTTTTCATTTTCAAGCTAAAAAGATATACATACTATCATATATATGACTTCTGCTCATGTAAGCAGAGGTTTGAATCCCACAGTGTTACACAACATGTGGATACAATCATCCACCACAAGATTTTTTTTGCCCTGCTGAAATTTGACATCTACAATTTTGCAATCGGTTCTGAGGGAGGGAGAGATGAGGAGAAGCAGGGATTTTTTTCTGAATCACCATTATCTCCCACAAGAGGGTATCAGCCTCATAAGCTTCATTTCATATGAAACTGAACTGTTGAAAACATACGATAAAATGTCAACAACAAGAGAGTTTGCATTCCCTTAATTTAAAAAATGTCATTTAGAATTCTGAAAACAGTGCAAATAAATTTTTTATGTCTTTGTTTTATAATTTGTGTGTCCCAATTACGTGTATAATCCAGAGATATGGTTGTTACGATCTTATACTGACAACTCTAATCTGAAATATTCATTGCTGCAGACCTACTCAGACAATGTTTACATACTTTCTTTAATAAAGTTCGAATTCAAAAAGAAATACTCCTATATGAACATGGATATCTATATGGATTAGAACGTAATGAACATACAAATGGGGAGAGACTTGGATTATGATCCATTATGAATGGTTTTTTTTTGTTTGTTTTAATCATTGGATATTCAATACAAATCTGGGTGAGTAAAAGAATGTATAAAATATATATAATTTTTGGGTGAAGTATTCCTGTAATATTTTCTCTAGGCGGCCTCAGCCCTTGTATTGGTGCTGCCTGTGTCTCAGTGAGAACGTCGTAGCTTTGAGGTCACTGAGTTCATCAAACACTAATGCAATCAGAGACGGGTCAGACTCGATCCAAATTAGATCCAAACTGTGACAGAGTTCAGCTCCAGATCTGCAGGAACGTAGAGAGCAGCAGTGATGCTGCGCCAGTGATCATGTTGCATGTGATGCTCTGTTTATCTCTGCAGTGAAATCCTCTGTTTTGTTTCCCCAGGCTCCTCAGCACGGAGGTCAGAGGTCAGCTGGCTAGACCAGCAGGGATTCAATTCTTGCTCAAGGACACTTCAGCAGAGACAATGTTTGCTAATTACACTCCTGTGCCACTCTGATGTTGTAATAAATGGATTATAGTGCTACATTAAGTGCTGATGGGCAAATCTGGCCCATGCACCGTGGGTAAAGAACATCATGAGTTTATACTGTAATACTGTTTTTATTTTCTTTATTTAGATGAATATTTTCTCTGTTGCATGTTTGCATACCTGCTGTTTTTGCTTCATCATGAGATGGATGGTTTGTGATTGGTCAATTGTTCAAATGGCCTTCAGAAAACTTCTATAACTTCTGTGTGTGCGTGTATGTGTGTGTGTGTGTGTGTGTGTGTGTGTGTGTGTGTATGAGAGAGAGAGCGAGTGTGAGAGTGTGTGTGTGTAAGACTGCAATCTGAAACTATCATTAAGAGCTCAGCAGGAGAGGAAAAGTGAAGAGATGGGGTATGTGAGTCAGGAGACACACACACACACACACACACGCACGCAAACACACACACAAAGTGACAAAAAAGTTGACATTAACCACACTTGACAGGTATGGCACCCCAACTGAGCAGACTTGTTGTCATGGTAGCATGTGTGTGTACGTGTGTGTTTGTGTGTATGAGACAAAGAGAGAGAAAGAGAGACAGCGAGAGTGAAAACAGTGTCCACATCAACACCTTGCCAAGTTACCATGAAAACACCACGTGTGCACACGCTCTCTTAGACACACATGCGCACACACACACACACACACTCATTCCTCTACAAAGTGGCATTAGTCAGCCTGCAGGAGGAAACCTGAGCTCTCTCGCTCATCCATCCTGCTGCTGTTTTGTCACAGCAGACAGAACAACGGTGCCACACACACTCTGAGAAAACGTGAAGAGGTTTCTGCAAACATGAGGGGACCTCAGATGGTTCCATGAGGAACCCCGCTATAGGAACCTCTAACATTTGGCTGTCGTCCCTCAGTAGTCCTCAAGAGAATTAAAGAGGATCCCAAGAAAAATGACCATGTTAGTACAATGAGATCGTGTACATGGGTGAGAGTTTTGCTGACAGGTTTCACTCTCCATCCTGTTGGTATCACACAACAAAAACCTTCTCTCTGTGACATTCCACAGGACGACCAAACACCGCTCCACATAGAGGTTGTATTTTTAAACGTTTCAGTCTGTTGACCTTCTTCAGGACAATTTACAGAACTGTGACTTGACCTCACAAATGTACTGAGAGAGAGTTCAACACAAGTGTCAATCACTGCAGTAACTTAAGGAGAAATCTCCACCTCCACTGCTTTATCACACATCAGTTCACAGGTACATATCAAGACCCACTGGTCAACAAACTCATAAATCTTATGGGTCCATCCATGATCTAATGTGGATCAATTTGAGGGGTCCTTGATGTAAAAATGTTTTGGAGTCCCTCACCTATAGTTCTACTGTAGATTTTTCTGTGGTGCAATTTTTGTCTTGTAGTAGCTGCCTGGTCTGCAAGCTAATGTGTTCTTCATTTAGTGTCCAGCTGACCCAGTCTGGTGGACTTACCTTGGGCAGATACGCAGCATTTCGTATCCTATCCACCATCTCCTGGCCCTCGGGGTGCACGGCGGCCACGTGCGCCCACATCCTCTCCCAGGTGGCGCTCTCGATGGGGAAGCCGGTGCGGTTGACGTAGAACAGAACGCCGCCATCCTTCTCCTCCTCCTCCCCCGGGGAGCGGGAGCTGTTGTTGGGCGGGGAGGCGGAGGACTCGTCCCCGGGGCTGCAGCGGAGCAGGCAGTGGGAGCTGGAGCTCTTGGAGCGGCCGTGCCTGCTCAGCTTGGCCGGAGAGGTGCCGGCCCGGCTCGGGGAGTTGGGCCCGGTCATCGATCCCAGCAGGAGGAGGAGGAGGAGGAGGAAGAGTCAGGGCAGGCGTCCTCCTCCCAGTCCAAGGGCTTCTCCTTGTTTGTGAGTGTCGATCAATACATGTTGATCTTCAAACCTGGCACAGATAGAAAAGATCCATCAATTGCACTAATACACATTTTGCACCATCAAGGCTCCGTTATCAGACTGGCAATGCAGCAAAAGGTAAATAAATGAAATAAAAATAAATTTTAAAAATGCACTTTGAGACATGAGAGTACACAGATCCATGCATGCTTTTCTGCATCCAAATGTACACTAGTGTCACTTTGGGTGCTTGCGGCTGTATTGGTACGTCTGTACCTTTTCTAAGGGTAGCTCTTTGTACCAAAGCATCAAAGCAAGTACATTTTATTTCACTAGGGTTACATGACTGTTCCTTTTAAGGTACATGTAACAAAAGATAGGAGGGAAAGCAATTAAACATTATTTTCATTATTGATTAATCTATCATAAATTAATTCATTAATTATTTATTATATAAAGTGTGAAAAATAAGCCAAAGTGTCATTGGAATTGATCATAGCACAAAGTGATTTCAACAAATTGCTTTCTTAGACTGAGCAGCAGCTAAAAAAAAAACAAAAAACAAAGTATTAATTTTATAATGAAATGAATGGAGACAATCTTGGTATCTTAGTGACCTTAGTGAAACAATTTGGTGATTTTAATTAATAATGACTAAAACAATTCATAGATGATCAAAATGATTATTGATAAGTTTTTTGTCAATACTGATTGGGGTACAACCCCAGTGGCATAGAAGTGATCCGGAACTAATTTTGAGGAGAACACTCATAGCAAAAGTGTGATGGTGATATCTTGGGAGATAAAACCATACACAAAATCCACTATGACCAATTCACTCTTCATTAATAAATATTACCCTGCAATAAAATATTGGCAGGATACCATACACACAGGCCAGCAAAATTCAAAATGTTCAAATGTATCTATCATAAGTCAAAAATGACACCACAGACATTTATTAAATACTATAGTGATAAAATACCATACAACATTATAAGGTCATTATAAACTCTAAATGGTGTATCACAGAAACACTATAAGCTCCTATAGGAATAGTGAAATCCTAAGAGGTTAAAATACTATAAAGTACACTAAAGGTCACCATGAAGTCACTGGTGACAACACAGACACACTGTTAAGTCCGTGTAGTATTATTATAGGATACAGAAAATAGCATGATGTATGGAAGTGTAATTGTTAATTTATTATTGATTAAAAAAATATATCATTGATCATTTTAATGTCTCTTAAACTAACTGTTGAGTATTACGGAAATAAACGACAAGACTCGACAGGATTTTTGTGTGATTTTTCGATAGGGATCATTCCCTGCGAGAATTCCAACCGTTATTAACCCAACCGTACCGTATTTTCCACCGAGGCTGGCGCTGAAATCGATGAGGAAACCTCCGATTTAAAAGGCATCTGACTCGGAAAAAACACAGTGAGGTGAGGGAAGTCCCATTCATAACACGGTGCTGTTGTCCACCGGAGGCTGCTGAGTCTTGTTTTTGGCTCAAGGCTTTGTAACTTCAACCCCTCTTATAGCTGTGTCAAGCTAGCCAGACAGAGCCGGAGCTGGGGCCGGAAACCGAGCGATTTTCCGCTTCGAAGTAAATGTGTTTAACTTGTCGCTTACGTGTGAATAAAATTACGTCTTGTTTCAAAATTTATACTAAACCCATAGACAAAATAATAAAGGTGTTATATGCGTCAGTAATGGGCATATTTCGAAAAATTTGAGCAAAAGCAACCGAAATGCGTCAGGATGCTTTTGGACAACCGGAAGTGGTCTTGTTCTCTCTGGCTAGCTTGACACCGGTCCTTCTGTCTCACAACACTGCGGGGGCCGTTGCCTCCCACCTCTTCCCCAGTCCAAAAAAATGACCTCTTCTATACATTCCTCTCCGTCTGCAGCCTACATGGCGCCTCGGTATCAACTATCTCTCCGGAAAACCCGAATTCATCTTGATCAAAGTCCTTCTTCCGTCCGTCTCATGCTTTAATCTTTGGGGATAAAACGGTGCTTCTAGATACTCGCTGTTGTCCTGTATCTCTCCGTAGCTCGTAGCCCCGGCAGCCACCAGCGTTCGGTGGCTTCTCATTGGCCGAGCCAACAAAGAAGGGCGGGCCCAAGGAGCCGTCATGCCATATTGGGAACTGACGCTGCTCTCTCATTGGTGGATTTCGATGGGTAAAGGCGTCAACAAGTGATATCTGCAACAAATGGGATTTTTTTCTCCTCTGTTGCAATTGTTGATTGTTGCTGCTGCACATTTGTGAGTGAATGAAATATTTGAAGTAATTAGCAAGGAAAAGATGGAATAGAATATGATAAACCATATACAACAAATAATATATAACAATATAAATATTGGATTTGGGTCTTTCAAATGACAGTCTGGGAGACCTTGACATTAACATATTTGGAATAGAATAGAATAGAATAGAATAGAGTGGAATAGAACAGAGTAGAGTAGAATAGAATGGCTATATTCTTACTACAAAGGTTTACCCACGCAGCTTATGAAAATAGAGAAAATAACGCTTTTAATTCTCAAAATTTTTAAAATATTTTTCAAGGGCAGATGGTTCCATAAATGAGCAGATATGTATCTTAAAATCATTCCATATAAAATGGTTACAGTTGAAACATAATGGTATTCAAGCTAAAACAGAAAATGCAAATATAAATAAACGCAGCAATAAACTTCACAATCCATGAACTAAAGCCTACACACAAACACATTCACTGCTAAAAACAATAAAATAGATAATCATAAAAGAAAAAGAAAAGGTAAATGTACACCTATTCAAGCACAGCACTTGAATAGTGGCTTATTGATTCTACTTATTACATTGTGCTGTCTGTTAGCCTACCACTCCCCCTTCTGGACAAATACATCAAATACATTATATAAATACACCAGGGTTACCAGGCTAAATTACAAACTTGGCTGTAATAGAAAAGTGCATCCCATTCCCACTAACAGAGACCCTTTAGCATCTCCCTTTTAAATTAAATGCTGGTAAATGAACACTTTGTGTGGAGAAAGCTGGACTCTTCAACAATAGATCTTTTACATCTTTTATCACTTTGGTTTCATTTGGTATGAAGCAAAATGTGCCAAGATAAGTGTAAAATTATTAACTTTAAAAATACTAACTACAAAATGTGCAAGTACATAACAAAAGCTTCTCAATCACAATAACCTGAGGAAGTAAAAAAAGCTTCTTGCAGTCTTGCCATAATCACAGTGACGAATACCTTCAGGACAGTTTAACTTTTAAACAGCGGTGTGTGTGTTCTGCCTGAAAAGTTTTACTGGAGTTTATTTGAACTCAGACTGACAGATCAATAAGAGCTGTGCCTTCATTTGTTTGTTCAGTCCTCTGTGATACAGAAAATAGCCCTAAGGGGTATGAAGAGAAATCACAGTCATAATCGGTGAGGTCAAAACTGAAATTTAAAGTTGAAAAATAAGATTTGAGAGGTTAGAACTAAGATTTTAATGTATGTAATATCTGCCGAATATTCATAAAGTATTTATTAAGTGCTATTTTAGAAATGTTACACATTTTAATGTTTTGGATCATGCCATACTTTTTACTTGTTGCAGAAATTCAGATCAGATCTTTGCCGCTTTGCATGCTGGGAGTTCTGGTAGCATTTCAACAAGATTTGATCTGAAACTCTGAAAAAGCAATACCTCTGAGCAGCCAATTATGTTTATCCCAATGAAATTATTTCAACTGTACATGTTTCCATTGGTCAGACATCACATCGGTCAGTACAGCAGGTACCTGCAGCACCCAAGACATGGGTTAGAAATAACACTCGTTCATACCAATAAAAGCATGTTGAATCTCTGAAAGTCCTGATCCAAAACTTGTAACACTGGGGGAAAAAAAAAAAAACATTAGCTGCTGTGCTGTCTCATTTAGCCGGCTTGTTGACTGTGGCGTAGAGGTCGCTGGGATCAGCAGAGGCTCCAGCAAGAGCAGAGGAGGGTTTCACAGTGGCGTAGGTCACCGCACCATCATCATCATCATCATCAGTGTGCCGAACCTGTGAAACACAATGAGAGAGCACAACACACAAATGACACAACATGACATGACAGAACAACAAAGCACAATGTAACGGAACACATTTCAATATAACAGAAAACAACAGGACAGAAACACAGAACTGTAACATCACTTCCACCTTAAAAGCCTGAGGAGCAAATCAACACTAAATCACATGAGGCAGGAAATTACTGCTGCACTGCTCTGTGGGCAGAAACTCAAATAAGGCTCACTATTGATTCATCTATATTCATCTATTTTTAAATTGATCAAAAGTATATTGTTAGCAATAATGTCAAATGCTTATGGGAAGTGATCAGAGTCCAATTTGATAAGGGGCTAAAACAATAGATAAGTTGTCAAAATTATAATCACTTCATTTTCTATTGATCAACTGATCAATTGATCAAGCAATTGCTTCAGCACCGCCCACCTCTATCCAAAATGTTTGGCCTCAGCTGTCAACATCTTGGTTGACAGCTGATGGCAACCAAAATGGTGTCATCAGGTGTGTGTGGAGTTTTGTGACCACTGGATCCTTAAAAACTCATAAAAACCTCGACTTTGTTCACACTGCAGGGCAAAATCTGATCTGATTCTCAAATCTGATTTTTTTGGCTGACTGTCCAAACCTCATAGCCCTATTGTGTGATTTCAAAAATACACAGGCATCATTGGGAAAACAGGACTTTAATTATGAATTCCTCCAACTCCATGCTTTTTTTGTTGGCAACACAAAATACAGCAGAGCAGACATCTTACCTTTGATTTACCAGCTTTCTTGTTCTTGTCAGGGTGACTGATGGAGGCGTAGGTGAGACCGTCGACAGGATCATCCTGTGTGATGAAGGCAACATAACAGCTGGTCAGTGACTGCCTCACTATTCTATTCTATTCTATTCTATTCTTTGACTCTTGTTACCTCTGCAGAGAAGCTTATGTTTTAGTTAGTTTGTCCATCTGTCTTTCTCAGAAACTTATTTGAACTATCTGGTGGACAGAGGGACTCTAGGTTTGAGCTATTAGACAAATATAATTTTTTTAGTTATCAAGATAAAACCACAGGAGGTAGAAAGTTGATTCAGGAAGTTTGACAGTTGCTCAGTGTTGGTTTGTGAGGATTGCACTCTGCCTGACCTCAGCTTTATCAAGAACTGGTTGACTGAGTGGGCAAAACACTTCAGTCACGTCCTGTTTCACAATCACACCTCACTGGTTCACATCTTCAGTCCTGTTTATTTTAATCTGGTCTCTTTTACATCCCTTCCCACTCATTCAGAGAAACAGTAACACAGATAAAATGAACTGCACTACAAAAATCTTCATCTTAAGTCATTTAGTTTAGAATTCAGTCTTAAAAGTAGAAAATTCCATTTGTTTCTAATGGAGTTTCAGGAATTTCAGGAGGAAAATTCTGGAAACAAGTTGATTCGCATGAGAAGTGGGATTATCTCATCCCAAAGGCAGATCTTTGACCTTGTTGGAAGAAAAACAAGATTTGAACACTGAAGAGGAGACTGACTAACTCGATGACAGAGTTTATTTTAGTGCTTCTCTGATTATCTGTCTGATCTTCCTCTCTCTCTTCTTCCTCATGATGCTGTCGACTGTCTCTGTCATCACAGTGTGGTTCACATGCTGATCTGCTCATCATGAGCAGGTCAAACCACCAGATCTCTGCTGACTGCTGTGCCAGCGTCCACACCCACACACTTCATGTTCTTGTTCATTTCTCAGCACATAGTGAAGCACTGAGGAAGTAACATCTCTCTGTCCACCTTAACAACATCATATCTGTATTTTTAACACCAGCTGGTCAGTCGTGTTTCTGTTTGTTGTTCAAAATCTCCTCCAGAAACACAGATCTATGATGCTGGCTTCAAATTACACATTGTGTTATCATGTAGTAGTATTATTTAAACCAATATTTTTTTTTTTGCATGCACATTGTATCTGTCATTCATCAGTCAAAATTAATTGCTCAGTCCATTAGGTTGTTTAATATTTCTGTGCAGTTTAACCTGTCTTGATATACTTGCATACTCACACTCGAGTTTTGATCTGGTTTGAAGAAAAGATCTTAAAACTGAAGATGAGGCTGAATGACTTGTAAAGATGGAGGTCTTTATGGCAGTGTGCTCTATATGTACTGGAGGTGAGTGTAGTGTGTGACCTCACCTCGTCCTGACTGCCTGCTGGATCAGGCTGCTTCACTGCTCGGTCGGCATCACTGACTAAGGTCAGACCCTGGACAGATGCAGAACATTTGACAAACTCACATCACTGCAGCAAGGTGACAGTTTCAACCACTAGATTCCAGCAGAGTATACAGCAGAATATACTGATGTACATACTGCAGGGTTGGGACAATATGCCTATCTTATGATACAGTTTGATATGTGATATGGGCTTCACAAGTTACATGGTGATAGAAAGTTACCACAACTATTTTGCCAAAGCTCAGTAAAGTCCTGGTTACATAAAGATTTAATTCTGCAGGTTTAAAACTCACAACGCTGTCATCTGTCGACGTTTTGTTCCCTGAAAAAACACAAAAGGAGAGTTCAGCTTCCACAGAGACAATCTGTGTTCATGAGTGTGATAAACTTCTCATCTATGAATGCTCTCACCTTTAGCTCTCTTACAGCATACGATGAATACAACAGCAATTATTAAGAGAGCTGCTGAAACCACACCTGCTGCGATGTACAGCCCAGCTTGAAAGAGATCGAAAAAGTTAAAAACACGTAGGCAGCACATTAACATAGAATAGAATAGAATAGAATGGCTAGTGACGATCTCAGAAACACACAAGCTGTAACTTGTAACTGTAATTTGGATCTTAAAAATGTACAAATCTACAAAAAATCTTCGGTGATGACTTTTAGTTTAAAACTTAATTCTGCTTTTCCTCTTGTGAGGCTGATTATTGTGAGAAAAAAGAAGGTGAGCAGAATGAAGCACTGCATCCAAAACACAGGGGCATAAGAGCCAAATAAAGCTGTGACTTTCAACATTTTGCTTATGATGAAACCTTGGAACTCCAGTTTTAGACTTGACTTTTTATAATGGTTGTTTTATTAGTTTAGATTTTATCCTGATCTATGCTTGGGTGATGCATGATTTTTGTTGGGGGTCTGTTGATGTTTCCTTCTGCCTGTGTTTGTAAAGCGCTTTGGTCAGCTTTTGTTGTTTTAAATGAGCTATAAAAATCAACTTTGACTTGACTTGAATGTTTAGACTTGAACTGAAGGATTACATGTTTTTCTCCATGTTGAGAAAACTCTTCAACTTGTTGACCTCTGGAAACTTGTTCAGTGATTTTCTTTTTTCTGTCTAAAGCCAATTGAATTTAACAGAGGTTGCAAAATACATGTTTGCCATCATATATATATTTGTCTTTGTGAAGGGCATTACAAAATAAAACACCAGCATTTACAGAGAAAATGCGTGTGAATATCTCAGAGGACATCTGTGTGACATCTTTGCTCTCTGTGATTTTTACTGACACCGACTGGTTCAGAGAATTTTCCCTCCCACAGCCGAGTATCAGACCAGTCACATTTTCCACAACCAAAGCTGAGCGACAGACTGAGAGAGAAACAGAGAGAAACAATCATATATAATGTTAAAAAGGAGGAGGAAATACCTGAATCAGTGTTAAACCCCTTTTCTTCTGTTACTGTTGAGTTTGTAGGAAACATTATTTTAATGTTGTAGTTATCTCACCAGGATAAAACAAAATAACAAAAACCAGTAAAATGTAGGGTCAGAGAAAAGAGCCTGACATGATCATGTAGAGGAAATAAATAAGAAATAATCAAATAATGTTTTGTAAGTGAACAAAGACAGTTTAATATTTCTCATATGAAGATGCAGATATTTTAAACAACTCCTGATCATTTTCTCAGAGTTTTCTCACCTGAGGTCAGAGAGTTGAAGTCAAACGTCTGCACTTTTCCACTGACATGAAACACTTCACACTTTAACTTCTCTTTGTCACAGTGATTCTTCAGAAGGGTCACAGTGGTGCTGCAGGTAAACTGTGATACTTTAATGTTACTGGAGTTTTGATCCAACCTTCCCTCCCCACACAGCCACGTCACTGTCTGTTCACATGGTTCATATGTCGACACAGAGCAGTGAAACTTCAGCTGATCGATCTCCTTCTGTTCAGTCACTGGTGAGGATGGAGATATTGTGAGAGGAAGACAATGACAGATACAGTATTGTGATCATTATTATTATAATATTTAGTATATTGTTCCAGTAAGTTTGAGTTGAATAGGTTATCATGTAAATACTCACTCTTTACAAGAAACAGATAAACTGCACCATCTGAACCTTGTTTTGTGTGTGATATAAACTGTTGACAGACGTAGCGACCAACATCCTCAGCTGTGACGTTCTTTATAACCAGAGAACAGTTCGCTGTAACACTCAGTCTGGCTGCGTTAGCTTGGGCAAACTCATTTGATGAAATCTTCCCATGGTTAATCAGCTCTTCTGTTGAGGTCTTTCTGACATGATTGACGTTCCAGGTAGTATATTCACATTTATCCTGACTGATCAAACTGTAACAAGGCAGAGTGACTTCAGCTCCATCTCTGACATAGAAGGAGTTGAAATTTTTCCCAGTTACTGCTGTGGAGAAAATGATACAATACTATTATGAAAACCGACTTGAATCAAAATATGTCTACTAAGTCAATTAAGGCAACTTATATGGCACATTTCACACACAGAGGTCATGCAGTGTGCTTTACATAGAAGAGCATAAAGTGCATTCAACTGAGAATAAGAAGGCTTCTACATCAGGGACTGGGGCCTATATCAAAGTACACTTGACCCCAAAGTCCGGTTGGTTTGATGAGTGTGAACAATGTGTACTGTACCTGGGCAGAGTTCATTGATCTGTGCCCGAGTCCACCTGAAAAGGTGATCTCAAAAACACAAAAGCGGACTGCTATTTAAAATGCTATTTCGAATGGGCATCTTAGTTTTTTTTTGTATTTATTGGTGGATTGCAAACCAACTAGGTACATACCACCACCTACTGTATCAGAGTGTAGAGACATGCAGGTGCACTCAGGTACAGAACAACATTAGTAATGTGAAAGCTGAGTGGTGGGGGAATGGAGAGGGGGGAAATCGTACTAAGGCACTGGCCTTAGTACGATTTCCCCGCAATCATATCTAATGTAAAACACCCTAAAATGATTATTAAAAAAGAATAAAAGGCATGAAAAGCATATAGACAATCGCAAACAGAAAAAATGGATATAAACATAAAATTGTCAGAGAATATGTTTGCATTAGGGGCCGGTGGGGCACGGCCCCACCAGTGGGTGCTGTTTTGCGGAAGATTATAGGCTAT
>OMLF01056998.1:5017-26125 GCA_900302615.1 Holocentrus rufus | reverse complement strand
AACGTTCATGTAATTACATTATGCTTAAACTTGACTTGACCTTATATTGTCAGTTATAGATTTTGATTGAATTGCAGTGACTTCAGCCACTACCAAAAACATAATAAATAAATAAATAAATAAATAAATAAATAAATAAATAAATAAATAAGTAAATAAAAATAGAAAACACTAGCTCAAACCTTCTTTAATGGCTAGTTCTCTTGTGCTGGCTGTAAGTGCTTGGCGTATGATGTTGTGACACAGGATCTTCTGCAGGCTCTGCTCCAGGGTTTTCAGCTCGGCAAAACTGTCCACAATAAACACGTGCTTTTTCGAAGGATAAGACACCATCTGTACCAGCTCAGTCTTGTTGGCATCTTTGATCCCTACAGCATAAACTGTAACGCCAGCTCGACGGAGATCAGCAGCCTCTTGGCTCACAGCATCCTGGGATTTGCCGTCTGTGATCACCACTGCCACCTGCTGGACTCCCTGGCTTTTCCTGCTGCCTCTGTCCTTGATGAAGATTTTCTCCCGAGCATACTCCAAGGCGGCTCCGGTGTTGGTGCCACCTCCACGGTAAGGCAGGATCTTGATGAACTGAAGGGTCTCGTTCTTGTCATTGAAGGAGTCGAGATAGACTTGTGCTGTGGGTCTGTCACTGTACAAGACAATGCCAACTCGGACTCTATTCGGGCTGACGTCTAGCCCTTCCACAATCTTATGCAGGAAAGCACGTATCAGCTGGAAATTGGGAGTAGTGATGCTTCCCGACTCATCAACGATGAACACAACGTCTGCCAGTTTGGCTGTTTTGCAGTCTGTGAAAGAGTGTATAATCATTGGTTAGCGGTGAAATGATTTAAACCAATAAACAGTGTACTACTCACCCTCTCTGAAGATGAAGAATAGCCATTAAATTTCATTTTAAGAAACTTTTCAGTTCATTGACTTCATAGTCAATCAATAATCAATTGTCAAGTGAATAATTTGTGATAATAAAGAAAGCTTTCTCACCTCCAGTTAGAGGGACGAACTCTTGTTGAGACTCAAAGGCAGACTTCAAAGCAGTCACAATGTTGGCAGTCTGGTATATGTATGGAGCAGAGGCTATTTCTTTGATTTCATTCAAAGTTGCAGAACCTAGGCCTATCCCCACCACTGTCACTCCTTCAGACTTAACCAAACGGGATGTTTTATACACTTCATCACTTGAATCTCCTCCAGTCACGACAACCAGGAACTGCCGGAAGCCTTGATCTTCCCTGCCACCTGCCTCACTGGTGAAAAAGTTGGCGCTGGCATACCGCAAAGCTTCGCCGAGGTTACGTGGCTCATTAGGTGACACTCGGGGTAAGCGAAAGCGCCGGACACCAGCCATGGTTTCCTCTTTGGTTTGGAAAGCATTGAGGAGAAATTCAACTTTGGGGTCTTGGCCAAACTGGGCCAAACCAATGCGATGAGCGGATGCCCCGACATCAAGTTGGTTGACCAGCCTGACAATGAGGTTCCTGGTCTGCTGGAAGTCTCCCTGAGTCAGGCTGCTGTCCACCAGGAAGAAAATGTCTGAAAACCTTTTGACCAAGGCTGAAAAAAACATATAAACAATACAATCAAACACACACATAAACGAAGGTACATACAAAAACACAGTTGGACCAGAGACTATTTAATTATGTTGTTATTAGAGAGAAACTTTTCCTTCAGGCAACAACGGCTGGTAAATCCCAAAACGTGCCAATTTTCACCACTTTACCAGACACTTTACCCTGGGACCTACAAATAATAAATGCTGACTTGATAAAGCAGCAGATAGAGTAGACAAACATTTACTATTTTACCAGCCAGTCTAATGCTGAAAATAAAAAGGACTCTAAATGATGGCTGGTAAAGTGTTCAGTAGACTAATTTACACTTACAGACAACATTTACCAGCATTTTACTGGAGCCTGGTATTAATTCCCTATCCTGGTCCCCACTGCTGTTTTCCCTGCTGTTAAATAGGTAGATGAAAAGAACTGAACGACCACCTGAAAGAGCTTCCACTCCACATGAAATAAATTTGTTTACTTTGCTGTAAGTAAAGACTTTTTATTTCCCGTGGTCTACATGGCGTCGCAAAGATCAAGAAAACACTTCTGTGGAAAAGTCTGGTTCCCACACAAAACTTGCATCACAGCAAATGCCAATGTCCTCTTATTTCCTCCTCGTCTGACTATTTAGTTTCCCAGTGTCTGTCTCTTAATGTTGCATATTTTGGCTGATGCCGCACCATGACTTGCTGACCTCAAAAGTCACTGAAACTAGAGTGTCTTGCATTAATCACTTTTGAACTAGCATGTGTTATGTTTATAGTCTTGGAACAGTTTCCCAGATAATGTGGAAATGTGGATATTCTTTTTGAACACTGCATTACAAGGCTCTTAAAGTCAACTATCTATGTAGAACATATCAGTTCCTTAGCCTCTAGCATTTGGGCCAGCCCACGGTAGAGTACAACCAGGCATAGCAATGCCCTGCCAGAGGAATTTAATCTTTTAAATCACCTTGTAAAACATACTCCACAGATGCCCATTTGTGTAGCTGAGTAGGGTTTGTTTTCCTCCTTCTATTGCACTAATATTACTGATGTTCTTATCTTACCATTTAGTTAGATAAGTAGATAAATGGAAAAAATTCTTGCTACGTTTACCAGAATTCCCTTACCTAGCCTCTGGTCCTCCATGGAAACACACACTGTTTGCAGCAGATTGTCAGTCAGCTGCTGCAGAGCCTGGTAGTTGTCGATTCTGGACAGGAAGCGCTCATGGGGCCGGTTGGCGATGCCCTGGAGCTCCACCATGTTGGCTGCTCCCACCCCGATGCCAAACACAATGACTCCCCGCTTCCTCAGGTCCATGGCAGGCTTTAGCACATCGTCCTCTGAGTCCCCATCCGTGATGACAATGGCAACCTGAGGCACCCGTTGGTCAGCGCGGCTCCCTGCCTCTGCAGTGAAATATTGCGTGTTGAGGAAGGTGATGGCCTTGCCTGTAGCGGTGGTCCCAGTTCGGTAGGGCAGATTGGCCACTTGGGCCAGCAGGGATTGCTTGTCCATGTGATCCTTCAGTAGGAACTCCTGGTGGGGCTCGTCGCTGTACTGCGCCAAGCCAACCCGAACTTTGTCAGCACCGATGTCCAGGCCCTCGATGAATTTGCGGAGGAACTGCCGGACCTCCTGAAAGTTATCGATGCCGATGCTGGAGGAGCCATCAACCAGGAAGACGATGTCGGCCACAGTGGCTTTGGCACATTCTGGACAGGAGGGAGAAGACAGTCAGCATCTGCAGTGACAAGTTGAAGAACACTGACAGATTGACTATGTGTGTGTGTGTGTGTGTGTGTGTGTGTGTGTGTGTGTGTTTACCCACCAAAAGACGCTCATTTGGTTATGCTCTGTCGGACCATGTTGATACCGTAATGAAACATTCTATTCAAAGAGTTTTTTGCAATATTAAATATGACCATTTGCCACTTATGAAAATCAGCATCAACAATGTGTGTGTGTGTGTGTGTTTGATATCTACTCCATTGCAGCATTTGTTTTCACATGCTGACCAGATGTGTTACATCTGTAAATGTGTTTAATTTTATTTTTCTGAGAGAAAATTAAATTATCTCTTAGAAATTATTCTGAGAGATAATTTAATTTAATCCATTTTAGAAGAGTAAAGGATCTAAAATGGATTATGCTGCTTGGCAACAAATCAAGACGTGCTGGAAGAAAAGGAAGCAGGCTTGTGATCAGAAGGCTGCTGGATTGAAACTCTTGTATGGCTGTGAACAAATGGGGAAGTGAGTGTGTAGTGCTGTACCCTCCTTTAACCTCTATGATCCATGGGCCGCTGAGCAAGGCAGTAAATCCAGCTAATCCAGCCCAGTGTGAATGTGTGGAACAGGATGAATGCCAACCAAGGCATTGCTTGTCTGCTTGACTATCTGTTCTTGAGGCAGGGTAAAGCCATAGTCACCACAAACTGTGTGCTAACACGTATTATCCTGAAGTATGACTCATTAGAACTTATTTTAGGAATATTCTGCTGGTCAAGGTAATTTTTCTTTCATTATGTAAATTTGCACACAGTGTCTGAATTCTGTTGGCCATGGAGATTTCTGGTGAAAGAAAAAATTGTATTTCATTTGAGAAAAGTAATCATGACTGCTTCACTCTCCAGATGTATTTCTATTACTAAGTTTGATCACTGAATCACCACAAGCTTTGTGGTCTTACACGTATTACCTTGGACTGATAGAAGGAGTTGTCGTTTGGCTTCCTCCGCAGTAGTGCACAGCGTCTGAATGATGCTCTGAGAAATCCCCTGCAGCGCCGCAAAGTCGGACACACTGTAGACAAACTGGTCATGTGGTTTGTTTGCTATCTCCTTCAGCTGGGCTTCATCTGCATCTTTGATACCAATCGCGTACAAAATTATTCCCCTTCTCTTCAGCTCCTGGGCGTGCAGCTCCACGTTGTCTTGTGATTGGCCGTCGGTGATCACCACAGCAATCTGCGGTACGTTGAGACCGGCCCTGCTTCCGGCTTTCTTCACGAAGTGCTCGGTCAGCATGAAATCCAGGCCCAGCCCCGTCTTGGTGTCACCGCCCTTATATGGTAGGTTGCTGATGTAATGGAGGATGTCTCCCTTGTTCTGGTAGGTGTTGAGATGGAACTCTGTGCGTGGTGTGGTGCTGTACTGAACCAGCCCGATGCGCACATGGTCAGGCCGCACGTCAAAGCTGTTGACCAGCGTGTACAGAAACTGGCGAATCTGCTGAAAGTTTTGAATGCCGATGCTCCACGACCCGTCAACCAAGAAGACGATGTCGGCCACTGCCTCTTGAGTGCAGACTGGGAAGGAGGGAGGGGAGAGCAGCCAGCCGTCAGGTCACAGGCAGGTTCTGCAGTTGGGGAGCTGCAGGATGCTGTTACGAAACCACTTACCACCCGGGTGGCTCTTGTTCCGTAGAAGTGCGCCAGGAGTGCAAAAGTGTCAGCATGATCTAAAACTAGAAGAGGTGGTTTGTACGTGTTGTGTGCAGGCCGAGGCGGGAGGGGGAGAGCAGCTTGTTGGGAGGATATCGACGATTTTTGGATGGGAACAGGGATTTACTGCCAAAGCACTTACCTCCAGGGTGGATCTTGGAAGCTTTCCAGAGGTGCAAAAGCGTGATGGGAATATAGAAACAAGTGGCGGGCTTGAACCTGCTGTTCATTTCCCACAGACGGTGTGTACAGTGCAGCAGGAAGTAGACAGGCCGTTGACGCAGTCTTCTTGTGGTTGATAGCTGGAATAAATCTGCCACCATCCTTTCACCTCTCTTTATCCACCTCTTAAGAAGTGCTCAGCGTCAGTTCATTGCTTCAACTCTAAACGTTTACGTGCTTTACGTGCCTGGTGATCAGTGCCATGATGCTCATTATAGTGTGTTACTGTGAACCACTTAATGCTTCATTTACATGACGCCAGCAGTGAAGAAGCACTTTTCCATGCAGGGTTAGTATTTGTGCTGTTTGGGTGCTTAGAATGAACATGAAGCTCAAGACTCACCATTCCAATCTGTAGTGTAACCCCCAGTGTGTGTGCATGAACTGGCATGTTTGTGTGTGTTTGTGTGTGTTTTTGCATGTAGATGAATACTTTTGCTTATAAACTTGCATGCATTTCTATGTTTATACTGGTGTAGATTGCTTATACAGATGTGAACTGCAATGAGGTATATTTGTCTTGACCCTTTACTTTGTGGTATGCAGGAAGTTAAGTCATAGCTGTGTAATCATACCCACCTGTTGTCTGAGCAGCGTTGCCATAGAGACATGCTGCTATGATGAGGATGAAGAAAAGCCCCTGCCTCCCCTCCATGTCCGAATGGCTCTCAAGTTTCTCTGTACCTGCAACACAGAGAGCTGACCATGAACACTGAGAACAAAGCCATATTTCTTCTCCGGAAAACAAAAATTTTAGTGACATAATCTGGCACTGGTGCACTGTTTTATCTACAGGATATCACATTAGCATGACTGCACGCTTTTACAGCATGTGCATTCCCTCTGGGGCCACCCCAGAGGGAATGCAACCCTCAACACTTGCAAGATATTGTAATACAGATTGTATCATGACCAGTCATGATACATGGACTGGGAGGTCCTTGCCACTTCCCATGTAATATATGACATGGAAATAATCTCACTGGTTAGACTCAATTCGTTGTTCTCTTCGCTCTGCTCAGATAAACTGCAGACCTCTATGGGAGATTTGTCTTAAATGTGGGTGTGATAAAGGCGATGTTCCAAATATGGGCAGTACTTGAAACTGGAGGGTAAACATGGTTTGTTAGGATTAATTAGTTAGGTTTCTCAAGTTGTGAGTCCTTGAAGGACAGCCAGTCAGCATAGTTGTATTACTGGCTGATCTTGGCTATAAACACCCATGGATGTAGTTCTCCTAAAGAACTATTGTAGTGAATTGTATCTGGCCCTGCAAGGCTACTCACTGGTGGAGTCAAACCTCAGAGGGCAGAGCCAAAGAACCAGAGTGTGCATTAGCAAAGTGACAAACTGGAATGGAAACTCCAAACCAAAAATATTATGAAAAATAAATGGTCACTTTTTTTTTCATTCAGTCATGACCGTGGCTTTTGTGACCTTGAAAGGTTGGTAGTGTTTCAGTAGCTCCGTCTCACTCAGGTGTCCTGTAGCACAGATTGCTGTACATTTATTGAAGCAATTTTTGGGGATTTATTCGACTGCAATTAACATGAATCTGATTGTTTCAGATTTTGCAACCATAACAACATACACAAACGCAAGATGACATATCAGCCAGCAGTGAGACTCTGTGACAGCTTGGCAGCTTCTTAAGATTTGATGGCAGGAGTGTGTAAGGTGGGCGTCCTCTGACAGTGTCAGTACAATTAAACAATTATGTGTCCCTGGTTCAGGATCCACAGTGTCATGAACTTATCTCCAACTTATCTCCTCCAATTGACAGAAGACCACAAAGGCAGCACAGGGACTTTACAGAGTAAATCATGACAGTGTGCATGGCAGGGTCTCCAATATGGTCTGTATTACAGGCCCGAAATAAATCACTTCAGAGCCCGAGGGAATGTGTGCAACTCATGATTGTAACAATGTGTGTGTGACAGTGTGTGTGTGTGTGTATGTGTGTGTGCTTGTGCGTGTGTGTGGGTGTGTGAGAGACAGACTGTGTGTCTGCACGTCTGAGTGCAGCGCCCTGTCGTCCGCATGTGTGCATGTCAATGAGATAGAAATGTTGTCTGTTTTCTCTCATGACAAAGTTTAAACAGTTTTTGAAGTTGGTGTGCATTTTACTAAATTATGTTATGAGAGTTCGGATTGGTCAGGTCACCCTGAAATGTCATTGACAACCATCGTGTTGCAGCTTCAAGTTGAACCTACGCCGCGTTCGAGATGTACTGGGAACCTGGAAGCAACCAGTTTAAACCGCATTTGAGGGCTCCAATTTGAGATACAACAACAAAAATGGCTTCTCACAAGTGAATGCAGCTTCAGAGTAGTGAGTGAACTGAACAATATCAAAAGGGAGAGAAGACACAGAGGGTAATAGAACCATAAACTGTTTTGTCAGCCATTTTGCTTTGACATCATGTGCTGGTTCTTGGCAAACTGGGAGTTCAGAAATCACAACTGGGAGTCTCTAATTGGATTTCCCATTGGGAGAACATTCCCATTAGAGAACATTTTTCCTGCAGAGACCTGGGACATCTCCCCGGTCCCAGGACGTCTCAAATGCAGCACAAGTTCAGCTGAGGCTCTGCTGCAGAACTCTGCTGTGATCAGCCACACCGCTCTGAGGCCTCAGAAAACCATGACAATCCTGCTGCTGCCGCCGCTCCCGCCTGACTTAACTGGAAGCTGTAAGGCGACACTCTTCAATGTCATCAATATATCAGCAACGTCTGGAGAGACGGCTCAGCTGAAGCTGATGAGCTGCTTGTTACCTGGAAACAGACAGTGCAGCGCTATGCTTTGCCGCTGACGCTGTCATCACTGCAATGTGATGTTTGCCACCAAACAGAGTCGAGCAGAGCTTTGTGTTTCCGGGGTTCAGGCGTGTCGTCCTGTCTGGTTTGCTGTGAAGCCACAGAGACTGGAAACAGAGCTTCTGAACTCTAAATAAACTTGAACTCAAACTCTACATTCAGCAGATATTACTACACATATTACTTATTAAAATGCTATTTACATATATTATATTGCATATTCTATTATTATAAAACACAGATTATATTACATATTATGTTATTACATTACAGATATTGGTTTGCCTGTGCAGGCAAATGTTTCCACATTTGCACCTGGCAGAAGAGTCCTGATAGTTTGTGTTGGCTTCAGTACAGCCGTCTCCAAACACTAACCGAGCGAACAGGATTCCTCTTAGCGGCCGGCTTAATTTACCCTGAACTCTTTCTCCATAAATAAAATCAGTGCATGGCAGCAGGCCTCTGACAGCTGAAGAATGGTGATACTAACGAGGGAATGCTAATAGAGGCGGTCACCACATGGGAGCAGCCAGCGGAGAATAAACATTCACAACTGGCAGCAGTAAGAACGTCTGAGCTCTTAATATGCGGACTTAGCCGATCCGCTGAGACGCTGCATCAAAACCTCTGGAGGGCTGCGGCACAGCTGCACAGAGAGGCCTCGCTCTCTGGATATGACTGAAGTTTAAACCGGTAATCCTCCAGGTCCTCTTTTTCCTGATGTTTTTTTTTCTGCACTGCTCTTCTCAGAGATCACATGTCAGTCAGTCAGTGTGGTCAGTAGCGTGAAGTCTCACATTATTCCAAAACCATTAAGACGATCTCAACATCATGCACAATCATGCACAAATGAAGAAGCTGCAGCAAGAGCTCTCTTAAACCTGATCTGATGTTACCGAAGGACCCTCAAGGAAAGGGATTGCAATAAATAAGACGTTTGCTTCTCTGTAGCATAAAATGCACCACAGTGGAGACAAGTTAGAATAAGGCAATTGGTCATGTTGCTTTCTTCTTCTTCTTCTTCTTCTTCTTCTTCTTTATACACATTTGTTCAGTTTTGTGTGTTTGTGTTGAATGCCTGCATTATGTAAACTTGTCATTGTTCAGTCATCTCTTACAGTGTTCAAAAAACTCAACACTGCCAGTATTTATGAGTCCTGTCAACACTTAATAGCATCCACACATTTGCTGTGTGTGATTTGTGAATCTGAGAAAGGCCAGGTGATTAACAGAGAGACCGGCATCCAAACACATTTCACATCTTAAGGTTAAAAAGCCTCATTTTCAAGCAAAATAATCAAATGCCAAAGTCGCTTCCAGCAGTTGTTGAACATATTACAAAGACTTGATGTCCACTAGATGTTTCTGTTGGATCTCTGCTTTGATTTGGTATCTAATTGCTGGTTTTCCTCATCAACAGGCCACCGTAGCTTAAGTCTGTTGCAGAGACTTCTTTTCTAACAGATGAGGTTCTTCTGAAGGACTCTGGTTTCAGACGGGCTATGCTGTTGCTAAGATACCACATGTGACAGGTGTCATTACCATTGGTCTTTACTGATGTATTACCAGCACCTGGTCCAACCTTTACTCTTGTTTTTTTGGGTTTTTTTTTTTTTGTATGAGAGGATAAAAGCACCAAAATGGAAAATAGAACAGTCATAATTATAGTTGATAAAATACATTAATGCATCCCAAAGAGTTCAACAGAGTGAATCTGAAATAGGCTGTAGTTGTTTAACCAAGTAAACATTCAGTGGCTTCACTACTTGTTTTTCAATAGAAAGTAAAAGTGAAGTTGTAATAATTTCCATTTATACACGGTCTGCAGCTGTGGGCTTAAATGGCTGCAGAACACAAAGGATTGTGGGATATTCTACCCAACACAAAATACCTGTGCTGCTTTCAAAAGCTTCAGCAGGCAGCATTTTAAGCAAAAATGTGGTTGGGACACGGCCTGATGCCTCATTTTTCTCTGTTTGGGACAGAGTCAAGCTCTGCCTGCCTGTGGACTACTTGCTAGTAAAAGTCATATTACTTAATGTTGATTTAAAGTCACAATTTAATGGATTTTGAGAGCGTCGTGCTTCCTGATGTCTTTCCTGTTGAAACAGGGCGGCGAGGTGCAATATAATGAGGAGAGGAAGACATTTTTATTTGACACTGTTCAAAACCTGTGATGCTTTATGGGACTGAATTATCATGTCTGCCTCCTGCTGCAGCATGAAGTCACCCATAAAGGCTTTCATTTTTCCAGGAAGTAAAAGCAATTTGATTTTAGACATAAAAACACTATAAAATAAAAAGCTTGTCATTTTGTTGGCCTAAATTGTCCCTGGCCTGTGTGAGCGGCTGCAGCTGTGAGCCGGGGGACCGCAGGAGCGTCCAGGCCTGCAGCACACTTAGAGAAACATGGAGAGCCTGGAGACCGCCAAGCTTCACTGTGGATTTTATCTGCTGTCGGTGAGGGAAGAATCTACGGTTACTTCCTGGTTCTCAAGAGGCGGCTCTTCCCGAGAACTGATGACGAACAGAGTCTGCTCTTAAGGTTCAGAACATCAACATGTCCAACATTTACATCACGCTTACATAACAGTCTTTCATCCCAATAACTCATACTTTGTTTTATCTTTTAGGTGAAATAGAAGTAATGTTATGCCTGCACTCAAAACCGCACTCGCTGGCTGAGGAGTGTGTATGTTTTGGCGTTATTTGCTGTTTCACGGTCTTGTGTTTGTGCTTCAGGACCGGAGGTTCCAGGGCTTGACTGACTTTTTTCACCACCAACCTGGGAATGTCCCAAGAATCTTTTATATCTATATAATAGTCTATGATATAGTCCGACAGTTAAAGCATTACCATTAAACACCAATCAAAGGATGAGATGAATAATTGGAGTTTAAGTCCAGAGAACTCAACAGCTTAAAAAACATAATAAATGTCCACCTTGGAAACAGGAAGTCAATCACTGCGACATGAACAACAACGACACTTCAACTTTACATCTCAACTCAGGACCAACTGACTGATTGTCTCCAGAGGAAGAAACTGAAATGAGAAAAGAGCATCAAACACAGCTTTATCAATTTTGTCACTGCTCAGAAGTTTACAGCTCTGAACTTCTGAGTTCCAGTGAACGCAGCATTAGCTGAGTCAATAATAAAAATATTTATAAAGCATGGTCTGCATGCAAACATTTTGGCTGGGAAATGTTGAGATATATTTGACTGCGCTGCTAGTTACCAGTTTGCAAACATGACCTTTGTTGTCGCAGTCGCCCTGCAGGACTCTGCTGAAGGCTGTAGCATGAAGCTGCAGCAGAGTGCTGTAGGAGGCGGCTTTGATTTTCGCTATTTCTCTGTATCCAACCTGTATCGTATGACAACAGAGGAGAAAAAAACACAACACCATCTTTTCCCCCTCCTCGTCCTGGGAAGATTTCTCTTCATCTCAAACATATTTTTGATTGATGTCATTACTCTCAAGTCTTGGTATGTTTGGCGTGAAAGTTGGCATGGAAACATTAAATTCATGACAAAAGAGAGATTCTGTCAGTCCAATGAACGTCTCTTATGGCCTGGTCGGTGTCACATGATCAAATGTACGGTAACATCAGATCAGGTTTATGTCATTCAGCATTGTATCTGGCACAGCTGTAAATGGGGAATCTTCACCCTCCTCCACTCTTGCACTTTGTCGGGAATCCGTCTCAGCCTTCGCATCATGACGACATGTTTGGATGAGCTGACCGCGGTGAGATCAGAAGCTCAGCTCGCCGCGACCGTCTGCTTCTCAGACAAAAGTGACCTCCACGTCTTATCTGATACTCAGAGACGATGCTGAGTTGTCATAGTTGTCAAGACAACCGTCTCCCAGGGGGCATGGGAAGATGTCACTGTTCAGCCAAAATCTGGGGGTGTTACTGCAAACCTGGACTTTGAGAAACTTGATCAGTATTTATGCTGCAGATAATATTTAGATACAGCATAGACAGTTCGGGGCACTTCCAGTGACTCAGCAGCAGAATCAGCTTCAATTTTCAGACGTTACAAGCAGCTGAGGTCAGAGGTCACAGCAGCCTGAGAACAGATGGAGCAAATATTCCTGTGATCCTGACGATAGAAAAGTGCAGTAAGACCGAGGGAGTAAAAAGATGGGGAGCTGTTTTTCATGTTCTGAAAGTGGATTCTCTAGTTTTAAGGAATTTGTCTCATCTCAAAACTCGGTAACGGCCCAGCGGGAAGCTCAGCTGTTGCATTTCACCCCCAAAGCTTTCCTGCCTCTCCTTCCTGTCAGCTGTCCCATGAAAACAACTGCTCATTTTGTATTTAAATGATATCCAATTTGATCAGAGTCAGATTCAGTGGCCAAGTCAGTGTGCACACGTTCAGCTCGGCGGTTTTCGCTCACAGGTCAGACCAGCAGGAGAACAGGAAAGAAAAAATTCCCCCCAAACTCTCTGCTTGATCACAGGCGATGATACAAATTGAGATGAAGCATCACATGGTAATTGTTTTTGCAGGTCGGACAGCCAAACACAATTTCTACAATTCACTGGAAACACTACGCCCACATACGCCTTCCCAGCATCCTCTGGATTTCCAAGGAACGCAGCATCTCCCACAGCTCGGCTCAGAGCGTGCCTCGCGAGAGCCAGATCCACCGAAATGAGTCGGCCCCATCTGCCCATCTGGCTCCGGTTAACTGCATAATGGTGCCATTTCCTCCGATCTGAGGGCACCAGTAACATCCAGCCGCCATGCCACATCACAGATCGGACGACTGGGAAAGAATTCAAAATGTCAGGAATTCTCCATCGATTCCTCAGAGTAATGTGAACAGCAGACATGCCTGAAAGAAGAGCTGCCTACTGGTTTCTCCCCTCACCCCAGTCAGGACAACACTTGTACATGTAAATGTCTTTATTTGGTTCTCCCCCTCCTGCTGTCAGTCACTCACATGAATAAATCAGAGCTGGAGAGGTTTAGAGCAGAAAGAAGCATCCAGGATTTTAAAAAAATCAACTTACAACTACTGTGGAAAAGCAACTCCTTGCAAAAAAGAAAAAAGGAACTTGCAAGGAGTTTGCTTATGTCTTTATTTAAATCCTGACCTCTGAGCTGCAGGTAACTGTTTCTCTGTGGTATATAAATATAAAGTTTTGAAATTGAACCCCTCATCCTTGTATTTTAGTTTGTCCGCCAATATGTCTTCTTTGTCTTCTCGCCTCTACCAGCTCTTTACTGCTTCATCCTCTCCTTGTTTTAATTTCTCCTTCACGATATCTCCGCCTGCTCCTGCCAGGATATTGCTGCATCTCCGGCGGATTTATATATTTACATACACATGTAATGACTGAACTGACATCCACCAAGACAGCAGAGTGGAAATAAAAGAATGTGAGCTTCAACTCTTTG
This sequence comes from Holocentrus rufus, assembly GCA_900302615.1. Taxonomy (NCBI): domain Eukaryota; kingdom Metazoa; phylum Chordata; class Actinopteri; order Holocentriformes; family Holocentridae; genus Holocentrus; species Holocentrus rufus. The sequence goes on along the minus strand of OMLF01056998.1, from coordinate 12,665 downwards.
GCTTTCAGACTGCGTAGCGTGCGCTGCATCGCGTTCCGGCACGAACTGCATTTGAAATTCAGCATAGATACATTTCCATGGGAAACGCACAGGATTATGTCTGAATGCAGTGGGCAGGATTTCTGGAAAAAAAAGTTTCTTCTATTCTTCAGGCTTCCACATGTAAAAACAGCACAGTAAAAGTGACGATAACCAGCGCTTCTCCTCTATTGGAACTAAGTGCAGGTTTCCAACTATTTGTGTGTGTGTGTGTGTCTGTGTGTGTGTGTGTGTGTGTGTGTGTGTGTGCTTACGTTAACATGTGTGAACCCCCCAAAAGTCTGTTTAGTCACATGCCAAATGCTTGGGGCCCCAGAGGTTGAGGAAATGGGGTTCACTCTAATTTGAAGCATGTGAACGTAATCAAATGAGCGTGCAGCAGTGACAGCTGATTGAAAGGCGAGGCTCTGCATCTTTTACCCTAAAATGTATTTACATGAACCTCCATGCTTCGCTCCGCTTGTATTTATTTAACCAGCATTGAAGCAGTTCCTTTCCGGTTCAGTGTTTGATGTTAAAGAGCGGGGCCTCACTGTTTAGAGCGGCAGTCTGCTGGTCCAAACTGAATTTGGACGTTGAGTGTTGGAGCAACGTAGTGATGCACTGATGACACGCAGCTCCAGATGGTCCTCTGGATGAAGGGTGTGGTGGAAAATACTGGGAAACAGAGGTAACTATGAGGTGAAATATCCAAACTCATGAGTGCACTTAGTCAAGTAGACATGGGACAAGTTTTGGAGTCTGTAGGCAACTTTTGTGCGGCCAGGTCTTGAAATGCAATCAGCCATGTTTGGCTACGAGGGAGATGAGCTGCTGCAGCAGAATCATGTCACTGTTTGTTTCTTTTTTCGAGTTTTCTACTAAAATGTGTTCAGCGTGATGTTCTTCTGTGGAATGAATACCTGCGGTGTGTGAAACTGAGACAGCAGCTGACTGGCAGAGCTTCAGTGGGACCAGAGGGGCAGGATCGCCCTGTGGGATCCTTTGACAAAGAGGAGCGAGTTAAAGCTCAGACTGTAATATATCTGCAGGGGTTCAAAGCTTTGTTGATTACTGCCAGTGACTCATCAATTACTTGTCCAGCTGCTGAGGTTTCTGGCTTTCAAAACCCACTTTCTGAACATTTTTTCAACAGTTAAGAAAAATCCCCTTTCTCTGGGATTGTGACGCGCAATGCCACAAGCAATGGACAGGCATCTCAACACTTCTCATCTCCAAAGACCAAAAAGCCTCATTCTGAATAGCAAAAGCCAGAGCAGTTTTTAATTCCAGTTTTCAACATGGTGATGTATTATCTTTCCACAAGAAGCTGGATGTCTGATCGGTTCAGCTAGCTTACTGCTCTGCCTCGGGAAACAAGAACAAGAGCGTAGCAGCCCTGTTAACACTTTAAGAGACCAAAGGCTGAGTTAGTTAATGACATTTACTCCCATTAGCATGCTGTTGGCAATGGGAGTAAACACTAAGTTAATAACAGTGGGAAGATGTTCACACCGGAGTAAATTCTCTCCAGAACAACTAAATTACACCTGACTTACTTTACAGTGAACACATGATGTGACATTATAAAGCTGGGTCATTACACAATGCTTAAAAATGAAATAAAAAGGATCAGTAGAGTATAAGATTATAAAATGATACAGTAAGGTGAATAAAATTGCTGAGAAAAGCACACAGTGTACAGAAAATGTAGACAGGAAAAGAAGAGTCTTTAGATCTAAAGTCTGAGTGAAGCCCAGAGTGTTTGTGATTCCACAGGCGAGGCAGGAGAAGGCACGATCTCCCATGCTGGTCAAAATTTTTTCCTTGGCTTTTGCTTTTTTCTTACACACAGGCTGTTGTAGTTCTTCAGTGGGATACATGTGTTGTAAATCTGTTCTATAAATCAAATACAGGCTCAGCACATGAAAACAAACTGCAGGATACTGCAGTAAATAAAACGTTTCTTACACTGAGAAAACGATGGTCTAACTAGGGCTGTTCCTGACTTCTTTGGTCTAAATCCCCTCCAGTCCCACTGCTTAATCAATACGCCTCACCCCACCTGCGCCCAAGCCATAGCCATCACTGTTTACATGCACCTCAGAAATCAGGTTGTTCTCCATGTTGTCTGGTTTCTGAGCTGCCATGTAAACATTCAGCTGGTTTCCATCATCAGGTTCAGGGATGAAGAGAAAGCCGGTTCACACAGGTAGATTTCTGCTGGAGAAACCAGATCACTGCACCATAGAAACCCTTAATTCACATTTTTGAGCGGCTTTTTACATGTGAACGTGTGCAGGAAGAGAGAGCGGAGAAGGAAACTGACACCATGAACACAACAAAACACACATTGTACGACGCTTGAAGAGGAACTACTTTCTGTTATGTGTGCTCGCTGAAGAACAAAGAATAGTTTTAAGAAGAAGAATTTTTAACTGTTGCAGTTCCTATTGGTTGCCACAGCACACACATCTATTTTTCGGTGCTAAATTCTAAACAAACAGCAAACAGCAAAATGGAAATTTAGGTGTCAAGGAGGAAACAGGGAGAGGACAGTCTGTCTGTTTTCCCACAGTTGGATTGAAGGTCATTATCCTCGATAAAACAAGACCTGCTCTCGATCCTTCATAACAGACGACCTAACAAAGAAGTTTGTGCTTTTTTGGGCTTCAAACGTTTTCATCATCTTTTAACACGTAGCCTAATCAATAAATAAATCTGTGAAACTTATCAGGAGCACAGACGGCGTCGCGAGTCCTTTCACCTTCTTTCACAGTCAGCTCTGATTGGTTGCCAATTGGTTGTCAATAAAGGTCATGAATCACTTAATGCCCAATTAAACACAGAAGTAACAGAAATAGTAATAGTGCGGCGGGACGCATGCACATCAGAGCCGGGTTTTGTTTTGTGACATGATGAGTGCACGGATTTTCATTCAAATGTGGAGCTGGAGTGTGGAAAGTGTGCTCTCTCTGAAACGAGGATAAAAGCCTCTTAATGCCATGCTTTTTGATGTCAGACCGCTGCTTTATGGAAATTATCTGCCCACACAGAATACTTGTCCTAAATTAACGATTATGCCGCCTGAAATCCTAACATCTTTTCATGTAAACACATTAAAAAAGAAACAATAATTATCGGAGCACACAGCTGCGCGGTCTGCTCTCAATCTTTGTCATCGGGCTCTCAAGGCTGCAGTTTGCTCACAGACCCACCAAGAGGCAAATCTGCCCCGGAGGCAATCAGGCTCATCAACAGACCAATTAAAACTGACCCTGGACGGGCAGGGATTAGCTGTTAGGTCCACATCTTGACAGCACATGTGCACACAAAGCGTCCAGAGCCATGTATTTAGCCTCCCGTCTCAACTCAACAGCTCTGTTAACGCAGCACAGCTGAACCCCGCGACTGGATTCATGTGAAAAGAAGTTAATATTCAAGGGAAAAGAGACTTTAGGACAGTGTTGTCAACACGTGTGTGCACCAGTGTCACCAGGCATGCCCTGATCAAAGTGACTCTAATTGTAAATTATCAATCCCAGTTTGTTTCTCCTCATGTTTCAGGCGGTCCAGTGACCACCTGACTTCACCCAAAGTAAAGTTCTGTTCACACTGCAGCTGGAACAGTCCCAGTTCTGATTTTTAATTTCCTCCCTATTTGATACAGATGATGTTTGCAGGCTGGACACAAAAAGAAAACAAAAAAAAAACAAAAACACATGGACCCTGGTCAGTTCTGATCCGTGTCAGATCTGCGGCCGAGCTGCGAGTGCCGTCTGAGCGGCCAGGTCAGAGGTCATGTGATGTTTCACATCACTGTGCACAGGACAAACTATGACCATCACAAAAATACAGAGGACAACAACACAAGCAGCCAGTGGAGAGATCCCATTCAAACTGAACCTGAGGCGACAGATTGGACTGATCGAGTATTTACCCGTCACTGTATCATTGCTCAACACACGACAGTCTGAACTCAAAAAAAAAAAAAAAGAAACAAAACAACACTGGTTTTGTGTTTTACACGACAGCAGTGGCACAGAGTCAGAGCAGATCAGACCGTCCGTTGGTCTCAAACTGAAGCTCTCTCAGTCTGCCGTCCCTCTCTGCAGCGGATCGTTAACATGGATGCCCACAGCCCGTCCAGTGTAAGTCTATCCGTCTCGTAAAGCACAAACATGTGTTGGTTCTGCAGTATGTCTTCACGTTTGAAGAATGGAGAAAACACCCTTCGACTCGAGCCCCTCCCCCCACAAGCTGTGTGCTGTAATCGCTCTTTCAAACACCAAGGACAGCAGGAAAGCCCTCCGCCCCCCACGCGTCCTGGACCTGGGCCCCCAAAAGCTTTCGTTGACTAAACACGAGCCATATAGATATTTCTTGTGAGTCACTGTTAGTGATAGCAGTGTTTGAAATTCAGATGTTTGTGCTCTGGCTAATGTAAACAAGAGGATTTGTTACTGCGATGTATAGAGCCAGGTTTGACCCAGCACTGATGCAAAACAGCTTTGTGGTTTTAAAACCTGGATCTAAACAGAGGTGAATTTGAAATGTGTCTATCGGACGGATCGCAGCCTGTTCCCTCTGCAGAGCTCAATACGTTTTGGCAAAATGAAGCAAATGTTTCCAGTGTCGGCTAAAGGTAAAAAATCTGCAGCATTTTCATATAAATAAACGTCTGTCTGGTTCCTCGCTGCTGCTGAGTGATGTAACACAAGAGGCTCTGCAGATCCAACATGGCTGCCACCCAGAATCCATCAGCAGTGATCCAGCCTACATCCAGTCCCCGAGTCTTTTCCATTGTCTGCTCTAAACCCTCGGCGTCTGCTCGCTCTTTCCTGCTGCACAGGAAGTGATGCGTCTTCTGCTTCGTTAGGACTAAACAGAAGAAGAAGAACTGGGTAGTTAGCATGAGCAGCCATAGCCACCATGTCTGAACAGACAAAGAAAAGAGAAACTCTCCGTCAATGGAACAAAGTAATAATACACCACAGCAATGACCAGCTGCCACCAAAAATAAAAGCAAAAATCAAAAATCTCAGATCTTAAGGATCAGAACTTGAATTATTTCCTCAGTTCTGTGTGATTGCACTTAATGTGGTTTGAAATTGCAGAGGGAATGTTTGTTGGCTTGCAGAAAGAACAGTACCACTGAAGGCAATTTGAAGACACAAGAGTTGCAACCACAAAAACGACAATAATCATCTCGAGTACATGGAGAGAAGAGTCTTTGAATCTTTGAAGCAGTTTCCTCGGATTGAAAATAAGAATCCAACAATGGAAAAACCCTCATGTGTGTCCTGACTGCACGCAACTCCTTCTTGTTGTTCTCCCCTGCCAGGCCAAAGCTCTGCTAATTCAAAATAGCTGTGGTTTCCCAGTCTTAACAGCAAGCACCTCTGGGGTTTGATAAAATCGGATAATGTCAGCCGCCGCAGGAAACACGCGGCAGGATGATTTATGGCCTCTTGTTAAAACGTAGAGGGTCAAATGTGGACAAAACTCACCGGACCACTGAGAAAAGACCCGTTTCAAAGGGGACGAGCGTGATTTGGCCGTGACACATCAACAGCAGAGAGTAGTTACTTTGCTTCGCCGGTCATGTCACTGCCAAAAAAAGGCCACTAGGACCCTGTGATGGTGTCGGACATCCTGCAGCTTCTTCTCTCAGTGGATGAAGGTTTGGATCGTGGTGTGATTCCTCGCCGCTGACTCGCCCTGTCATTACTTTCTCATGGTGAGGTCACATAAGGACATTCTCAGTGTCTTGGTGCCTGACACCTCATCCAAAACCTGACTTTTACAGTATTTTCAGTATGCTGGAAGTCTATTCATTCCTATGGGACAGTTGTGATGGCGTGTTAATGCAGCAGCTCCACTGGCAGCTTACCTGTTTTCTGCCATGCATCTCCACTCTTAACAGGAAGTTGTGTTCTCAACTGGAGCTAATATCACTATGTGCGACAGGCTGTTACTTCTTAGTTTTCTTACAGTGGCCTGTGGAATACTTCTTTGTCAAACTGGCGTTCTGCAGGCGGTCTGTGATCGGTTCTGAATCATGCCTGCTGGATTGTTTAATTGACCGTCATTATGTGCAACCAGCTTGTTTACTACATGGCTCTGTCCTGTTTCCACAAAGCTTTTAAACCAGGTTTACAAGTATCATTTTAAATCAATATTCCTTTTCACTTTGTTCATTTTGGTGGTAAGCAGCCGTGTAATGAGGGTCATACAAGAGATTTTGCATTGATGCCTGGCTGACTGTCTGTTCTAACTGAAGTAACCTCCCTCATGTGGTTTTAAGTACAGCAGTGTTAATCTTTTGGTCTGGTTGTCCACAGCATTCTGTGTCTGTTTCACAACTCTTATATCTGTAGAAAACTGGGCTGTAAATGATTTTTTTGCAGTCTGAGGAAATCCCTCCGTTTTAAGTTTCAGTCGAGCTAAATTAAACAAAGTCGCTCTCACGTCTTCTCCGCTCGCTGTCAGATCATTTAAAGCTGGGAGAGCCGGTCTCTCATTACGAGTTTAAGGTGGAAATCATTTAAAGAGTGATTTTCTCCTGGTGGAAGTAGACAGATAAAGACTTAATGTTGGAAGAGTTGTTGTACAAGAGAGCAGTCAACCTGCTGGTTAGATACTGGCTCAGTGGACTTCAGACACATGTAAAAGATTTGACTCATCTTTTTTATGTGTTTCTGATTTGCCACTTTGTTTTTGTCCCTCACCTTGCCCTTTCTTTGATGTGCTTTTAACTGTACTGACTTTTGGCGTTGTTGTGCAGCATGTTGTTGGTCTGCTTTCGTGACCAGCTCTCCCACCGAAAAGAGATCGTTATGCTGGAGCAGCGCATCACGCGCATTCATCCACATGCAAACGAGACAAGACAAATCCTGCAGGAATGCTTTAAAAGTTGCTTCTCCATCAGGCTCCTGTCATCTCGCGGGAAAGATGGTTTCGATGAAGAATGCTAACAATGCTGAGCAGACGCCGAGGGGAAAGCAAAGGAAAGTGAACGTTTTCCAGATGATGTTACAACAGGCTGGTGATGAGAAATAAGCGAGCAGACAGGGTCAAAATGTGAAGATCTCCCTTTAAGGCAGCTCGCTGGCTGGTCGACGTGCAGGAAATTCCCCATTATGAATTTCCCCAGCAGATGAAGAAAGCATGAGCGTCCAACATAGCTGACCACAAGTGAACCTGCATTGACCAAACAATCACAATATAGTCGCTGTGGCTGGAGATGACAGTCACATGTTACGTGGTGCAGGTTTTTAATCAAACAGAACCTTATAGCACCAAGAATCTGCACTGATGGAGCAGCAGGAGGTAAATCCTGAACTCCAGCAGAGTTTCTGGCTTCTCTGCCCGCTGAGCTGCATAGAACCACATGTTGAAACTGCAACAAATAACATTTTTTAACATAGAAGGAATGAAATAATTAACATGCGACCGACTCACGAGGCCAATTCTGCGTTTTTTTACCATGACTCGAATAATTAGCATGTCACTGTGCGCTCATCAAATACTGGCACAGGCTGCAACCCCGTCTGAACTCCCACTATAAAACTCATTAGAAACCACAGAGCTCACCACAGTGGCAGAAATGTGTGTGTGTGTGTGTGTG
>OMLF01056996.1:21314-39619 GCA_900302615.1 Holocentrus rufus | reverse complement strand
ATATGATTTAAAAAAAAAACTTCATGTAGAATTTTTCACATGTCAGGAATGGAACCAGGAAGGTGTGTATCTCTAAATGTTCTTGTTTACTGACTTGTTCAGAAACCAATTTTGGCTCTAAGCTGTTAAATTTAGGCTGCTGTTGAAATGACACAAAAGTTATCTACTGGATCTGAAGCTCCAGAAGCACTTATGAGTGTAGGGTTATAAGAGAGCAGTCAAGCATGATAACAATGTCTAGATAAGATTGTCTTCCAGCAAGGCAGTGGGTTATCATGCTTTTTTTTTTTTTTTTCCTCGGGTAAATTGGGGCAAATTCTGATCAATGAGGAAAAACTTCAGATTGAGGTGAAAGTGTGTAAGCGTATGAAAGTGTGCGTGTGTGTGTGTGAAAGAGAGCAAAAGATCAAGAGGTAGAAAGAGGGAGAGACGGACAAGATAGAGAGGCACTGAAGGATAAAGAGAGAACAGATCGAGAGCAGAAGATTGGAGATTGAGAGATAGAGAGGAGAGGGTGAGTGAACGACTAAGATGACTCCTTTCAAAAAAGGCAGGCAGCCAGAAAAAGAAAATATTAAAAGGCTCGAAGAGGATTTGTCTGCAGGATGCCAGCATCAGGCTCTGAACTACAGCTGTCCAGCTCTACTCTTTATTTAGCAACAGTGGAGTTTGAAAGTGACCTGGGAAACCAAATCTCCTTGCAGAAAAAGTCAATATACCCCTACACACAAAATGCTTATAACACTCTGCCGTTCCAGATCTACAAGAACCACACAAGCAGACATTCTTATCTGTGCTCTAATCTTAAACAACAACCTAATGTATACTGCTGCAAAAACATACACTCTCAGGGCAGTTTAACTGGCTGCAAGTTTGTGGATGACAGACATGTGGCACCAAGTGCAGTAGCATCAACAGCCTCAGGACATCACTCACTGACAATCATTTGTGAGTACTAAGGCGAGTTATGTCCAAACCAAGTGGACATGTGGACATTTTAGGTAATGCTAACATAACATTTTGGCTATCAAGCTACTATGATACTGAAGGACGGCTAACTCACCGCAGCTAGACTGGAGCAGATTTATTCTTCTTGACAATTCATTAGTGAAAAATGTGGTTATCATGATTATTCAAGGACCATAATAACTCAACTACAGCAACAATTGATACTGCACACTTAGGATGCTGCTGTGGGACTGTCCAGCATCTGTACTTGCCCATGTGTTTGTTTCCAAGCAGAATAATCCGAAAGGTATGCTCCTTTGTGCCATTAGTCAACAGATTTTGTGCTAAATCATACCTGGAAACGGAGTAAACTCACAGAGAGCAACACAAAGACTCAACCATTTCACCACACTGGTCTGATTATTCTATAGTCATTATGCTATGTTATCAAAATTAATTTGGGAGTCCTATACCTAAGCTCACTTATGTCACTTCATTTACCATTTTTTTTTTAACCATGTATTTACCAAAATGAGGTAATAATTGCATTTACAGGTCAGCTCTAATGGTTGATCCTCCTCAGTGCAGTTTGGCATCTCACAGTTTTGGTACATTTTCATTCAACAGGCAAGGGCACAAACAAAAATGTAATGATGTAATGTAAATGCTCACTGCTGACCAAGCTCTTTAAGAGGGGTAAAGCATTAGTCAGAGGTGAGCAGTCTGTAGGGGAAACACTGCGGTACGAATGTCCTTCAGCCGGCTTTTATGTCCCTTTTAGCTAATAGCCCGTCAGTTGAGCTGATCGGTGTTAGTAATACCCTTTGAGAAACTCTATCTAGGAGTTGCGATCCGAAAGGCAACATAAGACAAGCAGAAAGGCAGGATCGTGTGGATAACTTTAATCTTACAACTGGTTTACTCCATAGATATTTACTCAGGGAGTCCCTTTGAAACTGTTCCTGTCTGAATTAAGGGCGTTTCTTTGAGGCTGAGTGAGTCACTGCCCAAATCACATTTGAACACTGTCTCAACTTGCTTTACTATCTCTAAGGAAGGAACTGCATGTCGGTTAACAGTTTAATGACTAGCTAAGCGAATGAAACAAAGCATGAACAATACTGTTGTCCTGTCCTGTAACTTGAACATTATGTCCAAGGGTTACAAAATGTCCTACATGAGCCACGTTTACTATATATAGAGCTTTAACTGACAAGACAAACTGGTTAGCCAGTTATGCTAACTCGCTAGCTAGCAAGAAGCAAAAGCTCAGGGTCATATCGGTTGAAGAGTCTGTGAACTAATCTGACAGACAAGGGAGGAGTGAACCCAACTTTCAGAGATGACAGACTGTACAGTACGTACCTAAGAAGCGGACCCATGTGTCGCGGTAGATGTCGACCGGTTTGCTCGGTTGTTCTACAGTAGGATCCATACCTTCCCTTACTCCATCCCCCGCTCAGCTGCACGTAAAGTCGGTGTGAGTCGTGTGTGAAATCAGGGAACAGGAAGGGGGCGGTGTCTCTGACTACAGCATCCAACTGCAGCTGAGCAGCTGAGTCGAAGAAATGCTAAAACATAACCGCAGATTTGGCTCTCGATTGCGCAACTCGACACAAGATGGCAGCATAGCCGCTTACTTTGTGTTTTACATTGTCACTTGTTACTTTTCTGTCTTAATTTCACTCAAAAACATTTCTACATTACTTACATTTAGGCCTACACTCTGGGTGCGTTTGGTTACATATGGATAACTGAGCACTTTAGGATAATCTTGTGTAATTTAGCACTCTGGGTTACATTTGGGTGATTAGTAAGACCCCTGACTCAGGAGGCCAGCCAGAAGGTTTCAGTTGTCAGTAAGTGACTAAATGTTTTAAAAAGAAATTTGGCAAAATCCCTAGTGAGGAAATGTCTGATACAATGAATACAACTGTCTAAAGTCATACTATTCAAAAACTATTATTTCATGTGAGAATTGTCAAAAAAAAACATTTAACAATCGAATGAAGAAAACATATGGCGCTTTATATAAGTGAGGCTGATGGTGTACAATATGAGGACTGTTTATTTCATGTATCATTCATTGATTTCCCTCAACCCATTTAATCCCTTTCAGAGCTCAAGGCCCCCTCCATGCACTGGATAGAAGGCTAGAAGCCTATACCATGTTTTAATTTGGGGACAGAGTGACAGAGTGCTATCAGACACTACGCTGCGTGGTTATTTCCTGCAGCAGTCTGTGACAGAGCTCCAAGCACAGCCAGGAACGCCTCCAATTCTGCAGCTTTTGCTCAGCCTGGAAAAAAGCAGCACAATCTCAGCCATATCACAGCAGGCTAATCACAGCATTACAAACAGACAAGCATGTATGCATGTGCACACACACACACACACACACACACACACAAACAACCTGACACTGAAGTCAGACACACATTGTCATTATTCCATAAAAGTATTTTATGTTAAAATAACAGTGAAGTTTTTATGCACAGCCTGTTTATATTATATGCAGTTTCTTCCTGCATCTTAATCTTGAATGTCTGGAGTTTACATTTGACAGAACTGTAGGTTTTAGATCAGATCTTCCTCTGTTCTGTCAGCTCAAACTAATGAAGGGGAAGCAGGCAGGCTGACAGCATAAAATTGCAAAATTTTGTCTTAGCTACCATTACGCTATTGCAGCATTTTTGTTCCTGTTCAGGTTCGGTGGTAGGTTTTCCTTGTCCTCATTCTGAGTTTAGGGTCTAAGGTTATTTGATGTTATTTTCATTTCTTGCTTTCATAATGTAGGCAGTGTGAAGCCCTTTGACACTGTAACAGCAATTTAGGGCTATGTAAATAAACACTACGTCACTATTCAGAGATGGATGTGGTTGCAGTAATAATATCTAATTTATTGATAAATCTGTGAATATATATAGAAAAGTGGCCTGTATAATGCATTAATGTGAGTTTGTACCAGTTAAGCTATAAACAGAGATTTTACAAACATGCTTATTATTGAAGTTCATTGAGATTTTTATGTTATTGTCTTATCACATATCAACAAGGGGCTCTTGTGCTGAATAGATGAAGCAACCCTGATGTATTCAAAGTGTTTATTGTACAACATGAAGAAATGATGGTGCCTTGTCCGTTTTTTGCAGTATATGGGTCTAAGTTGAAAACAATGGCAGTTATTCATCCTTACAAAAGCCCTTTCACTGATGCAGCACATACAAGTTTGATGATACATGCCTAATATAATTCCTTGAGCATAACATGGGGAGTGTCCTGCTTATTTATAGCAATATCATACACAGATCCCCTTGCAAACAGTACTATGCTTCAAGTTCAACCAGCTTATTGTTACTGCAGGAAGAGTTCAGATGACAAACTCTCTGAGAATGAGGATATAACTAACTAATGAGAATATAAGAATAAAAGAATAAGAATAAAAGGATAAAAAACAATGTAGTAGGCAAACAACAATAGCAGACACAGCGAACATAAAAGTCCATAAAAGCAGATTTTAAGAAGTGATTGCTGTGATGACACTATGCAGTTAATAATAATTGCCCCCACCCTCTGCTTCAGTGAGTTTGCTGCCACAGCTCGGCCGCCACAACTGACAAACCAGGAGCGTTTCTAGGGTTTGGAAAGATCAGGGGGCTAAGCCCAGAACGTGTGCGGCTTTGCCTTGACATTTCTATTAAAGTCTGACAGCATCTTCCTGTTTGAATGTTTTCTTACATTTCAGCATCTGCAAGGACTATTTTTAAGCACTTGGAGATGAACACTGAGAAACTAGATTATCTAATTCTGTATTCATTAAAAGTATAAGTGTGTGAGTGAGTGTGTGTGTGTGTGTGTGTGTGTGTGTGTGTGTGAGAGAGAGAGAGAGAGAGAGAGAGAGAGAGAGCAAGAGTAAATGCTGCTTTATGTAAATATTTATTGTCAATGTCAATAGTTAAAGTCACCATTACCCTTTCCCATGGTAAATAGAAAAGCAGAAATTTCTAAAAACGACAATTGAATTGAAGTGAAGTAATTCTAGGTTGCTATTTAACATAGCCGCATAAAAGGATGTACAGAAAAGGATTGAATGGTGTTATAATTTTTCTCATATGTAATTTCTCTGATTGATAAATAAGCAACAACAAATTGAATTTCTGTGGTGTCTCTTTAAGAAACACTTCTGTTTAACTTTGAGTATGTGTCTGTGGATAGATAGATAGATAGATAGATAGATAGATAGATAGATAGATAGATAGATAGATAGAAAAGATACCATTAAAAAATAGATATCACAAAAAAAAAACCATCATAACCATCTTAACCTGACATGAGGTTTGCCTTTCTTAGTCAAAGGAATATGAACCAAGAATGTTCCAGAAACAAGGATAAATGATGCTATGACATTTATCCACATTTTATCCCTTACGATTTCTGGATCAATAACTGGATCAGGCTGAAAAGTGCTGGTTGACTGCCATGCCTGTGACACAGTTCAAATCAATAAGCTAATTGATTCATTTTCACTACACGCAACAACCCCCACTTTCACTCCCTCTCTCGCCCAAACGAAAACTGCGACGTGCACCCAATAAAGAGCGTGCATTTTGATTGACAGAAAAATGAGCGAATGGCGAAAAGCCATGCAACGCAGTCACCCAATGGGAAGGACATTCCAGGGTTTAGTAGGAGGAGTTTCACTCTACGATGGCCGCCGCCATAGGCAATGATTACAGGGGCTCCAAATTACAATTTAGTTTTATTCTCATACGGAGGGCAATGGCGTTTAAATCATACTGGACGTTAGCTTTTATTATTCTGAGTCTTGGTCGGTGTCTTGCGGACGATGAACATCATGAGATGGAAGAGTTTCTGAAGCGGGAATATTCTCTAACGAAGCCATACCAAGGTATTTTACCCGTTATGTCCCATATAGCAATACAGGCTGGCACTGAGGGTTAAGCTGAGGGACGAGAGAGAGAGATGTTTCGAGAATAACCCATTACGTTTATCGATAAATATGGGCTATACGTTTGTGCTTTCCCTTCCATGTTTTGATTTCTATGTCTTACGGCGCCATGCTCCTCAGATGGACGTTATCTTACAAACGATTACAGCTGTAGGCATTTTGTTTACAGCTGTGCAGTTCAGACAAACCACGGCATATCATAATCTAACGATAGGCTATATATCATACATTGTGCTTCGCTAAACCTGTTAACATTCAATGTGCTTCACTAAACAAAACCTTTGTGTTGTTTCTCAACAGTGTGTGTTATTAGTGACAAAGCAGTGACATCAGACCTTTGTCTTTTCAGGCTCACTCCATTTGTACAGCTGTATTTTGCAGCGTAAGCTTTTGTGATGATTATGCTATTTTTGTCCTCAGGTGTGGGATCCTCAGGCTCCTCCCACTGGGAACTGATGGGCGATGCCATGGTAACCACAGACCAGGTGCGCCTGACACCTGACATGCAGAGCAGGCAGGGGGCAGTATGGAGCCGCCTTGTGAGTACTGAAATATTGGTACCTCTCTTCAAACTATGACACAACAGGAATATTTGCATGTTATTTACCAGTGTTGTGTTTAAACACCTTAATGAAAACAAGAAATGCAGTAATTTTGAAACAACCACATCCTACCATCTGTATTCAAAATTTTGTGGGACTGTCCATGGCTATGTCACTAGACAGGTAAAGAGGCTTCACATTACAGTACATCAAACTAGGACCAATGCCATCAAAAGAAACTGTTATGTACAGAGACGTCTCTCATTTGAACAGTCTGCCATACTTGATGACTCAAGAATGTAGCAAAAAAACAAAAGGTTTCAAGAAGCAAGTATGTGGATGGATGTTATTTTTGGGACAGGCCTGCAAAATAACGTTTTTTCTTTGTTTATTGCAATAAAGAAGAATTGAGTCAATAAAGCTCCTACACAAGTTGAAATCAGGGCTGTTAAAAGGTAGCACATATATGTTTGGTTTTGACAGAATATTGGTAAAATTTTGGTGTAATAGCGATAATGTTTTATTGGGGAGGAAGTGTGACTGCAGCTGTATTTGCAGCGTATATGTACTCTATATTTTAATGTGGACCCCTAGAGGACTAGTTGTTGTTGTCAAGGTAACAAACAATGGGGATTCAACTAAACAAAAAACAAAAGCACCCAGGGGCTGCCCTGGCCTTTGCATTGCTCAACTTAAGCAGCTTTGGACTAAATGCCTTGCTCAAGGGCTCTTCGGTGGTAGTTGCTACCCACCCAGTGCCTAGCTGCAGTGGTGATTCAAAACAGCATCCTACTTGTCACATTCTGCAAGTCTTCATCATCCTCTCTGAAACTATTGGACTGGATTCGATCTATCACAGTCGCTTTATTCAAGTGTTTGTGTGTCTAGCCGTGCCATCTGAAGGACTGGGAGATGCAGGTGCATTTTAAGATTCACGGGCAAGGAAAGAAGAACCTGAATGGTGATGGGTTGGCCATTTGGTACACTAAAGAACGCATGCAGAAAGGTAAATACTATAGGAGATGGGTTACATAATCAGAAACTGGCTTTTTTTGTATAATTGACAGTGTTTGATCATATGCCATTACAGGTCCTGTGTTTGGAAACATGGACAACTTCACTGGTTTGGGTGTGTTTGTGGACACTTATCCCAATGAGGAGAAGCACTTAGAGGTATGAAGCCGTTACACTCTTCAGATTTCTGTTGTTTTGCGAGAGTTATATTTTAACAGGCATAATGGACAAACACTGGGAAATGTCAAAATATTACATTTATTTTATGATTTTTTTGTATTAGTAGATGCCCTCAAAATATGATATAATCCTTTGTAATCCTTTGTAGTTCTGAGTAAATAATGCAAAAGTTGTGATTAAAAGTAATGTAAAAATATTTCTGACAATTAGTGGCATCATTGTTGTGATTTTTAAGAGTCTACTGAAATGTATTACATAATTGTTTTCAGTTTTGCCATACCCTGTCAAATCAGGGTCATCATAACCTCAATCAGCTGTTTGTTTTCAGACTGACTTGTTCAGTGAACCCATGACCTGGCACTGTGTACACACATGACTAGCACAAGGCAGAATTTTATTGTCCACCAGACTGAAGTGCTTTTGCAGGTTTTTGTAAATGCCTGTCTTTGTGTTTCTCTGTGCTGCCGTACGGAAACAGGCACAGAAGAAGAGATACACCCCTCGCACACAGGTAAGCCATCTTTAGCACATACAAAGTGTTGACCCCTATTAACAGTCCTTATACACCTAACATCAGTCCATAAGAAGCAGCTGTTGCTGGGTTCTAATCGTAAAAGCATGACTGTCTTACGTGTGTGCTTTAAAGGAACCAATACTCTTTTCCTTAAGATTTAAGGCTGAGCTTTTGCTTAAGTGTTGGTTGACTTTTCATCCTGCAGACTGGGGATATTGCATGCATTTTAACATGGTCAAGGAATATATTTATGGTAATTCTTGCCAAGAATTATCATGATATTGCTGGTTGGCATTGCATTGAAACTATGAAAATACTCAGCTTCTTGCCAAAATGTTTGAGTATGATCCCAAGCCTGAAGGGGACTTGAACAGAGTGTGAACAGGCTTGTGAAAAGCTTCGTTGACCAATGAAAAGCATTGTCAGTTGTCAGTGCAATGATGGCGTGCACCAAGAGCCATTTTAAATCCAGACATTTTCTCCTCCTCTCTTCTCCTTTTGACCACAAGAGGATCTTCCCCTTCGTCCTGAGCATGGTGGGGAACGGGACCATCAGCTACGACCACGAGCGCGATGGTCGGCCCACGGAACTTGGCGGCTGCAACGCCATGGTGCGCAACCTCAAACACGACACCTTCCTCTTCATCAGATACGTCCGACGTAGGCTCACAGTAAGAGACGCATGTTTTGATCTCTGAAATGAATGAATATTAAATGAAATGAATATTTTCTGGGGCCTGTAGCATGTAGACTATTTGTCATAAAAGTCATTGCTGCTTCCTGATTGACTCTAATCACCAGGTGATGATCGATATAGACGGGCAGCACGAGTGGAGGGACTGTCTGGACATACCCGGTGTAAACCTGCCTCAAGGCTACTACTTTGGAGCCTCAGCCATCACTGGAGACCTCTCAGGTAAAGGCCTGAAACTGTCCAGAACAGCTCCTTTTGCAGAATTTGTGTTTGCATGAAATTATCTTAATGATGTAGAAGGGTAATATTTATTTCTGAATTACTTTAAAATGGAAAAATGCTTCACTGAAAGTAGAAATTTCATAATTTAAAGTCTAGAGTTTGTGTACAAAGTAACTCTTTCATAGAAACACAAACATCTCACATTTCAATGCATTTCACATTTCACTAACAATGTTTTGATCTGCAAGAATCTGGCGATACGATACATATCACGATACAGGGGTTACGATTCAATACATTGTGATATATTGCAATAGTGTAACCAAGGCGATACATTGCAATTTTTTAAAAGCTCACATTCTGTTGTAGTATGTATGCCCCCTTTAAATTTCTCAAGTAGTTAAAAAGAAAATGCATCATCATGAACCATTGCCAGAAATCTTTTCATGTAATTAAAAATCGACAGTGTTTCTGAGAATTGACACAGAATCAGAATATCGCAATACTCAAGTGTACCGATATTTTCTTGCACCCCTCGCATTTAGCAGTCAATGAACAGGATCTCATATCATATCCCCAGTTTTGTGATTTGCATGTGCTGTGTCTATGTAACAGCCTTTTTCAACTGTCGATTCACAGATAACCATGATATAATTTCCCTGAAACTCTACCAACTGACTGTGTTTCGGAGTCAAAAGGAGGAGGAAGAGGAGGAAGAAGAAATAACCATACCCAGTGTGGATAACATAGATTTACTCAGAGGTAAGATGCCACTGTGCAAAAAAAAAAAAAAAAAAAAGGTCAGCTGCTGCAGGATGACACCTCTCCATCTGTTCAAATATCTTTGTCCTGTTTGTGTCCTATTTCCTCCTCCTCATGCCAGTCCTTGTTTCTCTCCCTTTTCCTCTACCTGTCATTCTCTCCCCTCATTCATTTTGACTATCTTCTCTCTCCTCCTCTTTGTTTTTTTTCTCTAATCATTTTCTCATTGTCTCTCCCTCCCTCTCCTCCAGTGGGTCAGAGTGAAGAGGGGATGAGCGGGATCGGCATGTTCTTCACCGTGCTCTTCTCCATGCTGGGCTGTTTCCTCCTCATCGTGGTGGGCCTGGTGGTCTACAGCCACTGGAGCGAGAACCGACGCAAGCGCTTCTACTGAGGAAGGGAAGGGGAAAAAAAACAAAAAAAAAAAAAAAGAGGGATGGCCTTCCTTCTGTCATTACCACTGGCACGGCGGTCCGTGGACCCAGCTGCACTGAGATGAACCCGAGACACTGTTGTCGGCCAACGTAATCCAATAGGTTGTTTTCCCTGAGGACTACACCATCATGAAAGAGGAGATAGAGTAGACGCATCGCCACACTACACAAAAAAAAGCCGAACTCGAGATTTGCCATTGGTTGTCATGAGGCAGGAAAGCACATTTTGACGTCAGAATTTGTTCTTGGCCCCATCTTGCCTCACACCAACTAGGCATCAACCATTTTCACCACTGTACCTTCTACATGTACAGAAAATGTACAGTATGTGATATGACTTCATATGCATAAGAAGCCAAGCTTTTATAAATTTATTTATTGCTGTATTAGAAATATTAAAGATCTGTTTTGGTTTAAAGATTGTGTTTTCCACTAATGTTGGTGTTATGACTTCTAGAAATATATATATAGAAAGGTCATTTTTATCTAAATTGAACTTTGAAATGTCAGTGGGGAGATGTTCTTACTTCCTTGTAATTACTTAACCAGACGCAGAATGCCTGTGTGATCGATATGGTCAGTTGACTATTTGTTAACTGAGCGATGCGTCTGTATTTTGCATTAGAAAAGCATTTCAGCACAATAATTTTGGCTCTGTGTATATTCTATAAATACTGTTATGTAGTTGCTGTAGAATGCATGAAGTGTCTCGGGGTTATTTTATTTTTAGGAATCACATAGAATATCACTGTTTTGGTCTAAAATAGGCCAGCTGTTTATGTTATGATTTGTTTTGTTCTATGTTAAGTGTTGAATCATAAGAAAAACTGCCCTCCGTCTCATTGGTGCATGATGAAGAACGTTTAGGTGCTGGAGTCAATTATTTAATTTTATTGAGCTACTTGTCACAATTTTATATCTCTGACAATCACTGTCTTTTTTTTCTTTTATGGAATATTTAAAACAAAATCAAATGTTTGACACAAATCCAGATCGGATCAAAATAACTTTATATATCACAGTGTGTTAGAGAATGAAAGTTTGCACTGGGTTGTTTTTCTTGACGGAGGGAGTGATTTTCCCCTCCCACTGACCAGTTTGTTGTCACTGATCATACTTTTTCTACGCACTGAAATCTCAAACTAACCATGTTCAGATTGTGCTTTTACATCCTGTTGAAACATCGCCTCTGTTTTTGCCTTGAATGTGTCTGAAGTTCCTGCAGCAGGATGAATCCTCTTGTCAGCACAAAAACACTGACTTGTCTCCTTTGAGTCTGGGCTTCCGCTCCAGATACAGATGGATAAAGACCGGCCAGCTGTTTGATGACTCAATCCACTTTTCTACTACAAGCTCTGGAAATGTTGTCCAAGCCACCGTCAACATTATATATATATACATAGACATGGAGCTTTGTCTACCATTGTGCAATGTGTGAGAACTTCTTCCTCCAGACATTGAATTGCTGTAGCCACTTTGACAACCTCCTGCCTGATTTGTACCCTATTTATTTAATTTGTTGCCTTGTCTTGAGTGTCACATTTTTATTTTTTTGTATGAAAATCCGTCTCTCCTGTATCCATCCAGTGACCTACAAATGACGTCCATTTCCTGTTTGTGTATGTCCGACCGTTTGCATTGCGTCATTAAAGACTAAAAACAACAACACTGACATTGTTTCCTCTGACCCCTGGTTATCGTTTAGAGGATAATGGGGCAATAACGTCCAGAGAATATTGCAGAAAACTGCAGTTGGTCCAGGTTTAACCTAGATTACCTTGTTATGTTTGAACCTAGAGCCCAACTGTTAAAGCAAAAATGCATTGCAGCAAGTTAAAGAATAAACCACCTTTTTAATGGACACTGACAAATGATGCACTCATCACATTCTTGAGTATAAACTGGGTTCATTTATTTTCACCACATGCTATCAAGTCTGTATTTGTCATTCTGTATGTGCACTATCACACACAAATCCTCCAAGGAACATGTGGGGAAAAAAGTAGCCTTCAGGCACTCCCCATCTCATCAATAATTTGTGCTGTATGCCTGAGGCTCCTCTCACACTACCTTGTGATGCTCTGGTAGATCAATATCTCAGCTGTGTCACATGCCTGGGCGGGGCACCACAAACACTCCAGTCAGCGGGGTAGAGGTCCTTTTCTCCTTCAACACAACAGGCCCCTGACTTTCAAGCTTGACAGAATCAACAAACAGGACCACGCCGGGATTACCTGAGAGGCAGCGGCTGGGTAAACGGGAGAAATCAAAGCACTTTGAGTCAAGAATGAACAAAAAAGGAAGATGACAAGAGGCTGTCAGCTGAGTGCCAATGTTGGTTTTATTAAAAAAATAAAATACAAATGATGACCCGAAGAGTACACAGCAGACCTCTTACTACACCAAAGCATTGTATCATTCAGTGCTTGTTTTTTTTTTTTTCATTTTTAATTTTTTTTTATCTTTCACTCTATTTCTTTTTGGCTTGATCTAGGTGTCAGGAAAAAAATGCACAGAGTGGTCTGTGTTTGTGGATGCCTGCTTTCATCTCAAGATTGGGTTTTTCCTCATTTTGGCAAAAAAAAAAAAAAAAAAAAAAATCTTCACACACAAATCAACCATGGCACCAATATCTGCCGGATATCTATGGTTAAAAGGAATAAAACGGAAAAAAAAAAGTTTACAGTTTGCTTAACTGAGACAATCACACCTCGATAACCGCAACATTGTTTCTTTGTAAAAGTTCAGAGTGCAACAAATCTTCCAAAAACATCTGGACTACATTTTGTTGAGCTGTACAATAAACAATCTTATAATAACCTGATCAAACGTAAGCTGACTGTGTTCAACGTGTCGGTCTTTCATATGTATATCAAAAATTTAGAAATTTATGGTGGTGATAACTGAGGATTAAAGGCAACAGTTACATATTCAGTCAGTGAAAAGTCATCAAGATGGGAAAAAAAAAGACAGCCATTGTTTTAACAGAAACACCCAAACACACCAAAATTAGTGCAACAAACACAAGGGTTGGAACAGTGGCAGAAATATCCACAGGAAATAAAATAAAATAAAACAGACCAAAAGATTAAATAAGAATTCTTCCAACAAAAGCAATACATTCAGCTCCCTCCTCCAGCTTATACAACTTAACAATGTGGTTTATCCATAATAAGTCAGGAGTATAAACTCTTAGCGGATAAGGAGGCAGGCAAACTGTATTTTCGCCCACAATGTTGCTGGCAAGAGCTAATGAGAAAAAAAAAAAGAATATATGAACTAGAATGGCTTTTCAACATAAGCCCCTTTTTGACTTCTTCCATCCACTGAGAAGTAAATACACATTTACCTCTGAAGCATACATACTAAACACACCCTAGAAGTAGCAATAATCATTTTTTGATTTTTTTTTTTTTTTTTTACATGTTTTCTTAAACAAGTACATATACACAAACCAACCAAAGTACAGTACAGTACAGTACAGTGCTGAGAGTAATATTGCTTGTATTGGTGCCCACAGACGAAATGACAGAGAAAAGTGACAGAGATCGCAGCATATAACAGTGAGTTATGTTTTTGCATAGCCTAGTTTAGTACAATACGCTACAGAGATGCGTGATGCAGAAATAAAAGATGGATAATGATGGGAGATTGTAATGATGAAAAAAGTGCTTTGGCTTTATGAGACTGCACGGGTCCATAATGCTGATTTAATATTGATTTGAAATTATAGCACTGCTTGTTTAAGGTAACCCTGAGAGTGGGAAACAAAACAGAGCGAAAATCAAAAAACACAACGGTGATCTGTGTGGCATGGGGATGGTAGTGAATACATTAGTACTAAATGTCGGCGTTGCTGCATGAGTGGACGTCCCCGTGTATCCCCACGGCTAAGGGAAACAAACAGTAGCACTGGTGTGGGCCTGCTGGCTGCTACGGGGGCGGTGGAGCCGGTGGAGCGAGGCTAAAGCTTCTGTCACGACCACACCTGGATCGTCCTCCTCGGGGGACTTTGCATCCTCATGCAGATCTGAGGGGGGTGAGTGTGTGTGTGTTTTTTTGGGGGGGGGCATCACGCATCTCTGAGAAGCTTGAAAAGGGAAAAAAAGGTAAATGAAAGTATATAATCACATACAATCAGCTATTATTAAATATTAGCTTGACCATAACATAAAAAGATTATCCAAATCCAAACTCTGCCTGTGTTTAGATAGTGGATCTCTGCAACTGTGCCTTATAATGAATAGTACAGAGCAGATGAGTTATTGACCGGATGAATGAATGAATGGATGAATGGATGTTTGTCCCCAACTGATGACTGATATAGCCCTTAATCTAGGTAAACAATGTGAAAGCCAGGGAGGCATAGTAGTTGTTTGGCAATGGGAAAACTATGAGCCTCCTGTCCACTCATTCAGAGACGAACCCCATCCCCTCTTCCCTCCCTTTTATTACAACCATTAGTCGACATATGCATACAAATAGGCCTAAATGCACCTTCGCAAAAAGGTTGCAAAGCAATTATCTTGTTGGAGTTCATTTTTGCCTCCAACCACTATAACAACACAACTAAAAATGGATCACAACCATACAAACCAAAAATGAGCAGTATTTTTTTTCTCATTTTACACATGCTTTTTGAGTCAGTGCATATCACAAACTAGTTTCAACCAAATCCACGGAAAAATAATAATAATAATGAGCACAAACTTTGTATCTGGTCTGGACAAATCCCAAATGTTGCCACAACTAGCAAGCAGACACAGTACTTTAAATTGTGCACAACAACCCCCAGAGACAAAAAACACCTCAACTAAAAACCCTCCGGTGGGTGGGATGTTGTGGTTTTACAGTGTTTATAAACCACATCCTTTTCTAACAAGTTGAGCATACTTTCTCATGACAAAACCAGACGCTCTAGTCTACTGATCACAAAGCATTCTTCTGCTCTGAGACAATCATCCTCGGAATGCCACGCAAACTTTACAAATCATTCCAATATAAATTCACAACAAAATGACTATTATCTACTCTAATAAGGCATTTTCACACAGGTAGCACAACTAACTATTCCCGCTCACAGAGGCAATTTTATTTTTTATTGTGCAGCTCCACGATCTAGAAATCTGCTCTCTAGTGATGTAGCAAGGCAGCTTAAGGTGTCTTCATCAAAAATGTCTTGAGTTACATGAACTAATGGGTGAGTGGTCATGTTCACAGTGTGGTACATCTTTCAAACAGATTCCGCTGCCATGTTGAGTATGGCTTTCATATCTAGTCAACTGCTGGGCTTTTTCCACCCCACGCAGTTATGCTAACAATCCCAAATCATAACAGTTTTTCCAAAAGCAATTCTCTATGTCAATTGCTCGGCCATCAGCTTCATCGTACTTTGTAGTATGTACTTGACTTAAGAAGCCAGTATTTTATGGGTGAAGCCTTGAACTAAAAACTGATTTGAAAACTGCAGTGCAGCTGCAAACAAGCGGTTTGATTAGGACTACTCACTTCATACAAATGGATGTGAAAATATTTTTTAAACAGACAGTATTCTCTCTTGCAGCCTTTGAGTTTTAGGTAGTTGTGCATTCATTTAAATGACCTCTGTGTTGATGCATTTGGTGCATTGGCCTTTTAAAGAATTTTGTGTTGTTTTTCCAAATCTGTTGCCATTACACTGTGTTGAACTCAAATGCCAGAGGACAGTAACAAGAAACACACACATCACCAGTGCAGCACCCATGGTTGATGTTGCTTAGGGAGAAAGAGGCAAAACTTTCAGGGGTAACAAAACTTGATGCGCCCCTTTAGAGATGTGTGGTGATACTGTGGTTTGACACATTTTGGTGCAGGTATCTTATACTGTCAAGAGGCCTGGACTAGCAGGGTCCTTGTCAGTGCTTGCTGAATTCTAAGAATAATGAAGCATGCAAAGCAATATTTAATACCTGTTGCAAGCCGACCAGCAGGTTTATGGTGAAATGTTAGCTTTACCTCCCCAGTCTGTTAGCTGGTGGTCATGCATGCTTACTACAGAAAGAAAAAGAGAAAATTTCAACAACCACAACACATTTGGAACAGAGGTTCATTCAGAGTCTAGCAGGTGACAGCTGGAAGCTTAAATGGCTAATAATTAGGCCAAAATCTAGACTGGGCACCATCATGTTTGTGAATGTAAGAAGGTCATTTGCATGTTCTATAACACAGAATGTTGCACCAAAGAGCGTTACATCATGACTGTGAGAAATGCCAATCTGGACCAGTATTTTGTTTGCTTGCTTGAAAGAGAATGGCTGTCTGACCTGAGTCTTTGCAATGCACTCATTTTGACACACAGGATCTAAACAGACTACGGAAACAGCTTTTGTTAAATGGTTCAAAAAACAACTGAATACAAAAATTTTTACTGATATATCAGTTACCCCTGGACTTGCACAGCTCTTCACTCTTCAAACCATAAAGCAGCAAATAAATATCTGTTCTGCCTTTGTTATGGTTCTACCTACTGTAACAACCACTAATTCTACCAGTATGCTTTGAAATTTACACCAAGCAACCAGCATGCATCACACAGGAGCATGCAGTTGTCACAATAGAAAATGCAGCTGTGCTAACACTGTCTGCACTGCACAACAGAGCCCCCAGAACTCCCCTAGTGCACCCTCTTTCTACTGCCAATGGAAAATACCACTGCAAATCTCTAGCATGCCCAAGTGCTATGGGGGCCAAGACATCACTAGGTAACTAGCTACACAGCACAGCAGGGCTTGCAGAGTCATAACAAGTCAACGAAACTAGATCCGGGGCATCTATACTTAAACCTCGGTCAAATCCCCGAGCCGTACACCCGGGTACTGAGTTGTGCATCCACGGTAGCACGGGGTCATACTGGGGAAACATAGGGGTAAAGCCACCAGTACAACTCCTGGTCAACATATGAAAATCCTTAAAATAATTGCAACCTACTTCACTATTTTGAACTTGCAAAGAATGCTAATCTACTGAAACACAAACACACAGAAAATCATGCCTCATGCAAAATACCAGTGCTTCTTCTTGTTAAATCAAGTGGTGTAAAGCCTGGCGATGAGTGGATATTTCCACCAGAGGCTAGGGCACTTTGAAGATAAACACACTAAATAAAGACTTCACCCTTTCATACTGCATTAAAACTTTTAACACTCACTAATTACGCTGAAGCAGCTCCTAATCAGGGGCTTTGTTGCCATTAAAATGTGATTACTGTGGCATTAAAGCAGAAAAGGGTATGAAATGAAAAAAGAAAAGTCATCCTACGTTCAGTGTCCCAACTACACTCTTATCTGTAGAACGAGGAGCATACAGTCCTTCAAAATGATGTCGACACCACAACACACTACAGAGCCTAACACATTAAATCACACACACTAACACACGGCCACCAGGAGGCTTTTTATTGATAAAAACTTTGTGGCACAGCCCTGGCACAACGTCTCTTTTGGCTAATGGAGTTCAATTTGTTGATGCAGCAATACATCAAAGTGGAGAGATCGCATACA
The DNA here is from genome assembly GCA_900302615.1 of Holocentrus rufus. Taxonomy (NCBI): domain Eukaryota; kingdom Metazoa; phylum Chordata; class Actinopteri; order Holocentriformes; family Holocentridae; genus Holocentrus; species Holocentrus rufus. Next base: position 21,802 of record OMLF01056996.1, on the reverse strand, counting down.
CGCACAAACACATCATACAGTCCCGCTGAAGGAGATCATTCAATAGCCCACAGTCAAATTAAATACTGACCACAGAGCTGGGGTGACCACATTACAGTTATCAAGAAGGGAAATGGGGAGAGAAGCAGGGCCTCTCAAATTAAATCTATTGAGAGAGACAGGAAGAGAGGAGACTCATGGCTGCTCCTCTCCTCTGCTGTGTTATGGTATGATCTCCCTCACTCTGGATGCAAAACGTCCCAAAGACTTCACAAGAAGACCCTAGACGATGGCTGCCATGACCTCAGAGCTGACATCACCATGCAGCTGTGCCCTAGATTTTACACACATACACAGACTCAGACTTACACACACATACACACACACACACACACACGCATATATACATAAAGCCTTAGGAAAACAAAACGTGTGCTGTTGTTTAATTGTCCATTATCATTCTCTAGTCTTAGGTCTGAAGAGGTTTGTTTGTGACCTCTGCTTAGTGG
>OMLF01056996.1:4588-21235 GCA_900302615.1 Holocentrus rufus | reverse complement strand
GAGGGGTGTTGCTGACCGTGTTGGTATGCTGTTAGCTGGCCGTCCCACCAGAGGTAAAATATCAGTCAGAGGGATGGCCAGAAATGCTCTGAACAAGGAGAGTAGCCACAGAGAGGAAAACAGAACGGCAGTGTTTAAGGAGGACAGCAGGGCCTAAGGAAACAGTTTTGCTTTCAGTCACATTCACTCAGCGCTCCATCTTCTCACTGCCTGGAGGTCTCTCCCCTCATACTACACATTCCAAGCAAAGCATCAACAAATGTTTGCTGGTTGCCCCATATAGCCAGAGACAAGAAAATCAAAAAGAGCCATCCAGAGACATTTTTAGAAAATCTAACCATGGGTTTATCCACACATTGAATTATTCATCTTCTCTACTCATGAGCCGAAGATTAGTTATCATCATCATCATTAAGTCATGTCTATGTGACAGTTAAAGGAACTAAAACACAGACAGTCACTGTGGTGATGATGATGATGACAGAAGCTCTCTTGTATCACCCTGTGTGAAGCAGAAAGCCGGTTTGGTTGGCTGGTTAGTTGGTTGGTAGGCTGGGGATCAGACCATTTGGTCTCCAGTGCTGGTGCTGGGAGTCTGGCTGGGTGGCTCAGGAGTGCGCTCTTTATGTCTGAAGGTCTGCTGCTGGTGCCTGGAGCAGCACTCCCCTCCGGCACCCTGGCACACCCGCTGCTCCTCGTCACTCTCCTCCTCAAGCCCCGAGCCCTCATCTACATCCACCTGGCACACGCACACCTCAATCCCTGAGTCACCCGTCACATGCCGGCGCCGAGTAACAAGCTCCTCATCCTCCTCTGCCGCCACCAGCGAAGCCTCCGCATCCTCCTCCGCCAGACATTGCGCTTGGCTGGGTGCCGACACTGGTTCCTGGTCTGCCGATGACCCTGGGGCCTGAGGATCCACCCGGGGCTCTTCTTCTGCCAGGGCTTGTAGCACTAAGGCGGCTTCTGACTGGCTGGCTTGCGGAAGGAGCGCGGGAGTAGCCTCAGTAGGGATTTCAGAATAAGGAGGTGGTGGTGTCGGGGGATGGCCTACCACCTCTTCATAGTCTGGAAGCTTGCAGTCGTTCCAAAACCCTGGAATTCAGCAAATGCATGTTTTAGCCTTATTTCCACCATCCCTGTCAATACATCTGCTAACATCCACCCTCAATACTCCCAAGAAACATAAAACTACCCATGTTCAAAATCATGAATGATAATAGCCCCAGTAATAATAATCTTTGCATTAAATATCGCCAGAACAAATGTGTTGTTCTTCTTTCCAGCCCAAAGGAAGTATATTGTCTTAACAACCTGCCTGCAGTCTCCATAGTGATGCACTTTGCAACTATATTTCTTAATGATGTTATTTTTTTAATCTAGTCATACCAGGGTCACAAGCAAATTCCAGCCAACCCTGAAACCCTGATTCATTATTTTCCATAAGAGACAATGTTAAAAGCCTTATCATTGCTAGAGCAATGAAAGAACAGAAAACAATTGTGATTCTAGCAAGTCTATTTTCAAATGGCAATCTACTTGTATTGTGAGATTATTTCAAGGTAGCTGTGTCAGTATCTGTGTATGATAGCACAGCATTTTGTTTTGTTTAGCTCTTTTCCTGGCACTGTGCTCTTGTATAAAATGTTCTGCATTAACAGGAATACTGTCAGAGCACTTACACTGTCACTCCTTTCTATGGGTTGCTTATTCTACTCATGCACTTATTTCAAGTCTCAAGATATGCATGTCAGCTAAATGCCTGGCTTATACAGTGCAAATCAAGGAATTTCCATGGCTCGGTATTTCTAGCATAACACAAGTGGAAGAGGGGGGTGGTGGTTGTGCAACTGCCCCAGTAATAGTTGATGTAATGTGGGGTGAGCTACTTTTAACCATACCTTCTAAGGATCAACAGCTCCATATCTCAAAACCTAATCTTACCATTACTGAAAACATTTAAAAACTGATACTGTGGGATTAAAAGCCCGATGACTGTTTACAGATTGGTGCCACTTGTGTAAATGCTGGCGTCCCACCAGACATTTACATGATGATTTATTGCAGACATTTAATCCTCTGAAATTTATGATTATAAAAGGACCGGCAGTTATCTGATAAGTCACAAAGAGCTTTGCGTGCATTTTGAGACATTAATGTTTGCAAATACTGCAGTAGAACAGACCCGTCTGAGTTATAAAGGGGAAAAATTCAAAAAGGGTAAGTTCCATGCTCCAGTAATTTTATTCACATTTATCTCCCTCACTCCTCCTTCACAAAACAGCACCTCATATTCTCATGTCGTCAGTGGACATGGATAGACATAGATTTTGACTACCAAGACTAATCAATATTGAATGATCTCAAAGTAAAGTATCTAAAAGAGCCACTGTTGGACAAGTTCAGAAATATATAAATAAAGGCAGTAAATGATAAAATACAAGAAGCTAAAAATGGCATTCTACACACCAAGGCTCAGCCACAAGACTGCAACACTGGCAGGCATGCCTAAGGCAGCTGAGAAGTTCCCTGAGGCAATAATCACAAGCTCTATTTTGCCTCCATATGTGGATATTCTTTGTCATATAATCTTAAGTAACACCCTTAATGAAAGCATTCATTTCAGCATTTATGCGCACTAATGCCATTCTTTGTAGTTCTGCATCTAAATATTTGTATTCTACATATGAAGGCACATGAATGCCAAGGCATTTTAAAGAAGTTTAGTGAACTTCTTTCAAAGGTAGAGAAAGACCCACAGCTTTTGTCTTCTCCCAGGTAAAGACGATCTTCACCAATTCTCAAGCTTTTATTCAGTGAAGCACACACATTAGATCTGATCACGAGTTCAGGACACCACACACTTGTGGACAGTTGGTCTGAACCAAATGTCACAAAATATTCAAAATGGCCTTAATGACTTAAATACAATTGAAAATCTTCAATATGGCAATTTGATGTGACTTCTGATGGTAATAATAACGTTACTGTCAACACAAAAATGGACAGTTAAATAAATTCTGGGTGGTATTGTACTACTCACTTAGACTGAGTGGTGGAGGGGAGATGAAGGAGCTGGAAGCTCCCTGGTAGGCCATGAGGCTGATTTCACGTTGTCGCTGCTCCTGCTGTAGACGCATTTTTACCCTCCGGTGTCGGTAGGCACAGCAGCAGCTCAGCATGATAATCAGGGTCCACACCAGCCAGAACCCTGTGAGAGGGAACAGGTTCACTATAGTCTAGTAGTTATCATCACAGGTAACTGATGTATTGACTAATTAATTAGGGTCAATGTCTATGGTGTAGAAAAAAAAGTGCCTATTAAGCCAGCTTCTACATACAAGTTTTGACAACCAAGTGAAGGTTTTGGTAAAAGACAATGCAGAATGGACCCTTTCTTTCTATTTGTTGAATTTGGTGACATTATTAAACTTTATGGTGTAAAGATTTGTGAAGGTGGCAATTTAGCCACAATTATATTACTAGCAGGATTGTTTCAGATTCTTTGGCAGTGTCGCTGTCATTGGGGCCACTGATGATAGTACATCTATTTTGTATAAGTGGAATCAGCCACACTAATTTCAGGGTGTGTTTTAAGTTTCATCAAGGTCAAGGTAAATCTAAGACTTTTCAAGACCTTTTTAAAGCCAGTCAGACCAGCTAAAAGGAAACCGCCATAAAAAAAAATTTAAAAAAGGCACCTGCAACATTTTTAAGATTTCTAAAACAGAAGACATTTCTGAACAGAAGACTTAAAGGCTGTGTTTAAAAGTATTCACAGACTTTTAAGGATTTGAATACAGCTTACTATCTCAGGATCTACAAAATGCCTTCGGAATGACACAGGCCTACATTAACATTTAAATTAATCACACCAAAATTCTATGAGCATCATTCTACTTTCACTATTACATGGTAAACATGCTTTGATTGGATGAGGTAATGACTTCAATCATCTACAAGTTTCAGGTTTATTACTACACCCAATGTCTATGTATGTTGCTCGTACAAAAAACGCCCAGAACACCTAGTTTATGTTCTACCTATTATGAGTCTTTTTTTTTTTTTTTGCATGAACATGGCAAAGAGCACTATATTCACACATTGGCTTTGGACTGCTAGTACAATACATGTATATCTGTGTGTTACAGCCCAGACGCACAGTGTGTGTACCAGCCCTGTAGTACCAAGCATCAGACTGTACTGGCCTAATTTCACCTCTGCCTATACTTTGTTTCTAATAATATGAAGTAGAACTAACTAACCCATTGTAGTTTTGCGGCCCTCTGACGCAAGGATCTAGCATTTCAAAAAATTTAGAAAAGTGTCACGAGATGCAGGTTGGCAGACGCACATCTAATTCACTCTCAGTGCGTTTGGGCCTTCAGAATTATTACTTAATCATGTATGTCACAAGAACCAATGCTTAAAGTCATTTTCAGGTCATAAAATTTGCCTTTGACCTTTGATAATATGTATATAAATTCTGTTCACACAGAAAAAAGCATACATCTGCCACAACAGTCTGAAAAAAGGTAGGAGACAAGATATGGAAGTACAGTTTAGTTTATTTACAAAATGAAATCACAAAGAACAGTTAAAAGAAAGGCTGTAGTGGATCTAAATGGTTCACAGGTTAGGTGTGTCCAATGCAAGCTCACCAAGACCCACCTATGGAGGTATTTTTCATAGTGGATCCACCAAATCTTTTGTTAAAAATAAACAAAATTACAACATTAAAACAGTAAGATAACTAATATGAACTAAAATTTCACAGACAAACAACATCAGTTCTGTAATTGTATGTAGTTGATGTAGGATGTAGCCTATCCCCTGAGGCTCTCCAGGTGCTTCCGCTAGACCATGGCAGGACTGGCATCTTTAAGCGGAGCTTCAGCATTCTTTTAAAGACACAATTTGAAAACGTCCAGTGGCTCACAAACCATGCCACTTATAGCATCTACGATATACAGTATGTACATATATGATACATTTAAAAATTTTTTTTTTTACATATTATTTCACCTTTCAGCTTGGATTTCTTTGTTTGAGCAAACAGCAGACCTAAAAAGAGTCTCATGAAATAAGAATATATATGCAACATGTTGAACTGTACCATGTTCATTTTCACTGCTAAACATTGGGATGATTAGGCTGATTGCCATGAAAAATTAATCATCTCTTCCTTGGCTCAGGATCAACCTATAAACAAAGTTTCATGTAAATCCATGCAGAACTTTTTGCGAAATCTTGCTAACAGACAGACAAACAAAAACGTTTTTTTGCTACTTCTATTTTTGCTTGTCAAAAATTCAATAGAACTATATGGCAACACAGCAGAGTATTTCAACTAACTATAGGAGATGTGAAAGTTTCACATTTTGTCCAAGCATGTTCAGTTAGTTAGCAAATTTTACTGTGTGCCTTGATTATTTCTGGCTAGCTAACAATTGCTAAATTAAGTAGGATATTCAACTTGGCTAACTAAAATCTAGCTAGCATTAGCTAAACTAGCTGCGCATAGCTAACCATAGAAATCCATACAGTGGACCATTTTAGCTTGAATTAACGTTATACAAACAGCGAGAAAACATAGTATCGTTAGGAAGGGTATATTTAATATTTAAAGCAGCCTACCTTTTACGTTTGCATCCCCCTTTGGCGCCTTCAGCCTTTGAAGCACGTAGCTATCGACATATGTCATGAAGTGAAGTGCAACCATGCATGCAACACTGTGTTTATGTGTTTTGTTTGAGTGTTGTGTGTGTGTGTGTGTGTGTGTGTGTGTGTGTGTGTGTGTGGGGAGTGGGGGTGTTAAATAGCCAAATAGCTGCCCCGTGGCTATTCTCACCCAGGTGCTAATAGACACTTTACTGAATCAAATATTGCCTCTGAATGGATCCCAGAATGAAATAACATGACATGAAAAAAAATTGTAAACAAATTTGTGATGGCTTTGTCTTCAAAAAGGGCAACTGTACAAAAAAATCAAGGATATGCTACTGGATGGACATGATGGACATGAAGACAGATGTAATTCATCTACCCAAAGAAGAAGAAAAGGGAGACTTACACCACAGCTCGTAGTAGTATGTGCAGCACTCCGTCTCCCCGCAGCAGTACCCCATCTCACAGCGATACTGCTCATTGTTTACCCCAAAACAGAACTCCTTTGCCTTGAACACACAGAAAGGTACACAAAGTGAATGTTTAGTTAATCCTCAATCATAAATAAACAAAAAGAGGCACAGCAAGTTCTTGATACCGACATGGTTCATTTCTGAAGGGAACAGAGGATCAAATTAGTCTTGTCTTGTGTCACCAGGGTGTCTGTTCAATTCAACAATTTTGTAGCTGTGCATTTTAAGTCAATTTATCTTGTTGTCACATTTGGGAGCTATTTAATAAAGAATATCCTTCATAACTGGACTTTGCGTGAGGTCAGTGGATAAAATAATTTTATACCCTATTTGACTTTTTCTCGTAGCAAGGTGGTAAGTTCGGATAACGATTCTGCCAGGCAACCTAGATAAACTAGCGTCGACTGTCCTGCCTGGCTAGCTAATAACCTACCTCAAACTATGGATAAAGACGACAATTTGCCCGGTAGCAGCTAGCAACAAGCTAATCTCGACACCCTTGATTCACAGTAAAGTGTATAAAACATCCGTGTTGTCGTTGAAATTGTAATTATTCCAACTAACAAAAATATAAATATGAACTTGTCTGTCGTGGCTGACGTCACGCGAAGTGAAGCTACCGAACCGTGCCCAGTTTCCTTTGTGGAGGAGACAAAAAAGCTAAACTGAAGGCCTGCTATCAGCTGAGAGCCGCGGCCTCCGCTGGAAACACGGCCGCCCCCATGAGTGCTAGCTTCGCCTTACCTGCACCAGACAGGTCCCGGTGCAAAGCAGACCTACAATGGATCCCAGTGTCTTCTGTGGCATCTTCCTGGGTTGTTGGCCGTTAGCACGACGGGAATCATACAGCAAACGATCGACACAAGACCTCTTGAGATCGACTGTAAGCAGGTAACTGTTGCTGGTTGTGCGGTTAGCGGTCTAGCCTACCCATTTTGTGAACCGTTATGTACTGAGACATGTTTTGTTGTCCCTCCTTGTTGTGTCTGAAGACACTAATGATAGTATGTGGAGCGCTGTCAGCTATGGAGCCGCGCTACCGTAGAGGGCGCTCCGGCTATCTGTGAAATCCGCCTGCTGCAGGTCATCAGTGGCTGAAATCAGCCCCGGGCGTTGTCTGTCAGGAAAACCCTTCAGGCTTTCTGATAGAAAGCCCATCCCTAATCCTGAGTATAACGATAGCTATAACCTCTTTACTGACAAAACATCTGACAGAGCACGTCAAGGGCTGATTTTACACATGTGGAAGGGTTTTTATTTATTACAAATAAATAGTGCACGGTTCATTAGCCTACGGATTTTTTAAAATAAATCTTATTTGTCGTTACTTATGATTGTACTTATCACTCGCTTAGAAGAGAAAATATACTCATTACATTTACTTCGCTGTTACACCCCTTAATGCTTGCATCCTTCATTTTTTCTTATATCAGTATACCTGAAAATGTCGCTTTTGATTGATCAGCTAACAAACCAGACATTGTTCAAGTCGAACATTCTTGGCACAGGAAACAACAAAATTAAATACACCAACCGGAAAACTAAACTTTTCTGGTGTCTGTCTTCTAACATTACAAATGAATTATTATGCTCTTTATGCTCTTTCCGTTGGCTGCTCCACTTTTTACGATAATAATTAACCGTCTCAATCAAATATAGTTATTTTGTAAGTACATATGAATTCTTTGCACTTTTCTCCCGCGCCAGAAACGCCCAGCACGTCACGTTATTTACGCTGACGTCTCGGCTGCTATGGCAACAGAACATAACTGCTGTTCTCCAAGTAAGCGTCTCTTGAAAGATGCTAATCCGTTCAGTCTGAGCAGTGACCACAACATCAGCTCATCAAGGAAAACATGGTGAGTTATTCCGATCATATCACTTTTGGAATTAGATAAAGACATTTTACAGAGAGTTTTACATTGGAAAAAGTCACAAAATAATTCTCTCTCAGTAATTCAGTTCCTTTCTCCTTTATGCATTTGTCTACTTTAACTTTGGGCATAGAAAATCACAATATAACGTCGAGGATAAATACTTTCAGAGAATGTTAGTATTTCAGATATGGCTGAGCATTTTACAAGTAACTTTTAACTTTATAAATTCCTTGGCATGTCACAGGATATTGTCTCTCAAAGTGCAGCGACAGCATTCTCATGTTAGTGGACAGCCTTGTAAACTAAATGGCTTGAACCAAAGCCCTCATCACAGCACTTTGGACACAAGCCATTCACTGTGCACATGCCTAAGCTTGGTTGACCAATGAGAGCCTGCGGCCCTCTATATGTAGGCCACTGCAAGAGGCTAACAACTAAATCTGTGCTCTAAGTGATTCTTGCTGTAGGGGTTGGTATTTAGCCTACTGCACACACTGCCTCTGGTTCCGCCAATCCCTACCAACAGGCTGGCGTCTGATTGGTGGAGCCTGTCCATGGTCCTGACCAGGTGGTTACTCAAGCTTTATGTGATACAGCTTAGCCCTTGGCTCTGTTACAACATAGTGACAAAAAATAGTGACATGCTTGTAAGGCTTCTGAAGTAGATGTGACCTCTACATGTATTTTTGCATGTAGTCTAAATTTGGAGCGCAACACTTGGAAGAATTTGCCCTGTGACGTGGGACCTGTTTTTCCATTGAGGAACATGTATCCTATATTCTAGACATATATCTAACATATCATCTAATATCTGTGTGTGTACTTGAGCGTATTTGTGTGCACGGGCTTTCCTTCATTCACTGTCCCATTGGCAGGGCTTGCTGTCTATTCTGCGAAGGTTGAAACAGTCTCCAGATCAGGAGGTGAGGTTGCTGCTGCTAGGGTTGGACAATGCTGGCAAGACCACCCTGCTGAAACAGCTGGCCGCCGAGGATATCAGCCACATCACTCCCACACAAGTACATACATACACACACACACAAACACAAAATAAGTTGGACACACTATTTCCCCAAGCAAGTATGATTTCCATTTCACACCAACCTTAGGGAACACATTAGGGAACAGTATTGTATAATTCACCACAGGCCAGGTATAACTAATCATCCATCTTGTCTCTCCGTAGGGCTTTAATATAAAAAGTGTCCAGTCTTCTGGTTTCAAGTTAAACGTTTGGGACATTGGAGGTCAGCGTAAGATCCGACCCTACTGGAGAAACTATTTTGAGAACACAGATGTGCTGGTAGGTCCTGTTGGGGACATTTATATTCCTTATTACAGCTACTAGTTGTAAATGAATCCAGTATCTAGTAATGTTTGTGACTAAGTAATTTCAATATGTTATGATCAATTTGTTAACAGTGACTCTATTGTTTGCAGATCTATGTGATTGACAGCTCAGACAGGAAACGGTTTGAAGAGACAAATCAGGTAAGATGTCATTTACATGGCTCATTTAATTTTCTATTTATTTGTGAGCGTGTCTGTTTTGTTACTGCAGCATCCTAAACAATGTGGAATATCCAGGGTGTCCATTACTGTCATTTAAGTTTAAAAACTCTGTGACTGAGTTTCATCTGTTACAGACACATGAGAAATGCTGTAAAATATTTTTTAAATGTGATTAGTTATTAGATCAAACAAGGCAACATGTCTGAAGGTTTGCAGAATGAATAGAAGTTTGTGCTACTGAGTTAGACCAATCCAATTGATTATTTGGTGAATACTCTTCTTTGTCTGTTCCTTGCAGGAGCTGTCTGAATTGCTAGAGGAGGAGAAGCTCGCTGCCGTGCCACTGCTAATCTTTGCCAACAAGCAAGACCTGATGACAGCTGCGTCAGCCTCTGAGCTGGCAGAATGTCTCAATCTGCACACTGTTCGGGACCGCATGTGGCAGATCCAGGCCTGCTCAGCAGTTAGTGCTGAGGGAATACAGGTACATACACACAGCATGCTCAAGTAAGGCTGAATGCAAACGAATGGCCAGGGTGGAAACCAGGCATCCTTACAGTTTGTTTGAGATGCCTTGGAAGCTTGACAAATTTAAATTGTTCGTCATTAGCTGCTTGATTCAGATTGACACATTAACAGTACTTCAAATGGATGAATGCATTCTTTCACCCAATCAAGATACGCCTTTTAACAGACAGACATAATGAATATGAGGATGCTGCAGAGCATGCTTGTTTTCTACCGAGCATATGGGCTGTGAACCCACTTGGGACCTCATGATAATTTACCAAAACGCACTTCCCTGAATGTTTACTCTGCCTCACACTTAAAGACCTTTTGTTTATTGAGGCTTCTTACATACAACAATGCAGTTTATAACTTTAAAGGCAGCAGTAACTGGTAAGCCAATCTAACTAATCCACCTTAGAAGATACCCTCAGGATGTGCAACAACATGGCAACAGCACCAACAACACAATGTTAACTATCCATGTAACATTAACGCACAGGTCCTCTCCCAGCTAACAGTTCTGATAATCTTATCAGTGGGCTAACTTCGCTAATGTTAACTAACAAGACAACACGGATTTCTGCAGTCAGTCCCTTTTCCATTCACTTAATTCTTTTTGTAAACTAAAGTTGCTGTTTTTAAAAGCAGTTTGCCATCACCAGATCCACGTAATTATACCTCATAGCATAAAATCTTAATATTAAGTCTCCCTGCTCAAATTATATACAATATTTATAGGCATGGTCACTTTAGGGATCCCAGGGCAAGCATGTTATCATCCTCCTAAAGCTTAAAGCCATTTTTCCACTATATGTATTCAACTGCTGCAACCCCCCATGGGAAAGTCATTACTTGCCATGCTAAGAAAATATTTTAAACACAGCGTACCTTGGGCAAAACCCCTATCCCCGTCAAAATACAATATATCATCAAATACATGTGTGAAGTCACAGATCAGCATTTGCCCTGATTCCTTTCCTCTAATTTGCATCCTTCCTTTCTTAAATGCGTGCAGTGAAAAACATCTCTCAGTAAGCCACCAAAGATGTGTATCATATTGCGCTGAAAATCAACAATAAATTTTAGCCTGTAAACACCTTTAAAACTAGGCCTGCAGTTATTTACGCATGCACACACACACACACACACACACACACACACACGCACACACACACACAGACACACACTGACTTTTTGACTCAGCACATTCATAGACCGATGTTAATTTAACCCTCTTGAACTTTTAATCACACCATCCATAGTGCAGCTACATGCAAACAGCGTAAAGTAGTCCAATCGTTTTGTCTTTTTGTTCCAGGATGGTATGTCGTGGGTCTGTAGGAATATAACGGTCCGGAAGAGGTAATTCAGGAAGCACAAGACCCCTGATGAATCCCAGTTGCACAGAGCACTTCGAATAAAAATATGTCAAAGTCAAAGAGATCATAGATTGTTTTTTATGCAACTATGTCTCACTGTGAAACTATTTCTAGCAGTATGATAATCTCTTTTTTATCAACAGAATTGGTCATGAACTATGCACAAATCAATAGAACAATTTTATAAATGACAACCTATTAACATTGCCATGGTATATCTTGTACTGTATATACTGTATATCTTAGGCTGTTTTATTTGCATGACATTTCTACACAAAATATTTTTGTAATGTTGTACATTAAATGCAAAGTTTGAGGACACTGACTGTCTGAATAAACAAATAGATAATGTATTTTGTGTGGTGGAAATATTTGTCTGTGCTTCTCTCTATTGAACACTAGAGGACATCCTTGTTCTATTATCTCCTTCCCTGACAAACTGATGCCTGCCCCCTACATTATACCCCCTACTCAATGTGAAGCGAGTAGTGTCCTCAGCTTAATGTGATGTGTTGACCTCATAATCACCAAATTGACCTTTGCTCTATAATATGTGCAACTGTTCTGCCAATGATTGAATATCTTTTGTTACACAGGATCTATTCTAGGCCATAAATAATATAGGCAATAGTTAGTACTTATTTATTCAGTCATCTTTCATTTTTTACACCATCCTCATTTTCCTTTCTGTCAGGGCTGCTTATGACCACAGGATCTGCGTTCTGCACCGGCACAGAAAAGCCCTGTACCGCGAGCAAAAATGACCATGAAACATTCAATAATCTGTCCAATAATCTGTGAATTTCACACCCAAAGAACTTTAATTCACTTACATTTTATGCATCAGAGTTTTTCCCTTAGAAGAGCATATACCATGAAGTGATCCCAGCAGCCTTTGTGAACACCTGCCCGCGCTTACAGAAAACGGCCCTCGATACATCTCTCTTGCATATACAATAAATTACACAGAAATACCTTGGCCATTCAATTACCGAAGTTCTCACCTTGTTCACCATGATTTACCACCAGGTTATTGCATTTTTCCCTCTATTTTGTCTTTTGCAGCACATTTGCAACAAACCCTAATCTGAATGGTCCAAGTGCTCCACTGTGGTCTTTGTGGCATTTACATACAAACCTTTTCCAGGACTCTAATAGCTCTCCAATACAATTTGCATTTATATAGCCCTCTTCATACCAACATGATTTGGCGCCTTTGCCCATGATCAAAACAAACCTCCTCCTTTGGCCTTGAGTCACTGGACTGCTGCTGCTAGTTTGTGTGCATGTGTGTTTGTCCCCCCCTCCTCTATGTAAGGTTGGCTGATTTTAATATGTCAGAGCTGCTCGAACCGCCAATGGAGGCTGAAACAAGTGCAGAAAGCCACAAAATGGACCACGTAGTGTGATTCAGCCGTCAGCACAGAGTTTTAAAAAAAAAATACAACTTCAGTCTCATGTAGATTGTGTGTCTTTGATACAGTATATTTGAATATTGTTGATGCAGCACTGTGAGCCGCTTGACCAGGGCAAAGAGTCACCTGGTAAATATTTAGCCACAACACATCGTATTGGAAAAATTGACAAGGACACCCGTTCGACGCATTCAGAGAGAACTTGCTCAGCGGAATGACTGCTTTCAATTCTCGCACGTGCAAATTCATCTAACGCTTTTACAAGGATCTATGGAGCATATATCAGTGGAGAAAAAAAGTAATGAATAAGGAAATGAAAGTCTACCATGTGAGACAGGTAATAAAATGACCTCTCCCTCTCCCTTTGCATTGCTTAATCATTAACATCTAATCCATGGGATAATCATCCAACCAGTAAAAAATATACCCAATTACATACAGAAGTACCCTGATAAATCTTTTCCTTCTTACCATCTACCAATAGGATGTTAATCAGTTGGCAAAGTGGGAAGGATGTGAAGTGCCTTTAAATCCCAACGAATAAAATGGGATTTACCAAATAAAAGAGTGGAGTGAAGCAATCAGCCCTTGTTACCTCTGGCGCTATCCTCGGCGAGGCGAGAGGCAGTCAGGCCTGCAAAGGGCCATAAATCATGGGACTTTCCCAGCTACTCAGTCCAGCACGCCGGCCTCCCACGCAGGGGAAAACGAAGGACAGAGAGAGACTGATTGACTCACAGCGCCAGGGAGAGAAAGAGGGAGAGAGAGAGATCCTGTGACTTAATTAAAGTGTTGTGTATCTGGCACACTGTAACTACAGTTGAGCCACTTGGGTGGTACAGCCGTGGCGTCGAATGCATCTACGGGGTGTAGATGTTGACTGAGATGTCTGAGTGGAAAGCCAACGTCAGGACATCAACCCCATCGAGTCCTAAAAAAAAAATAAGTATAAGAATGTTTAATTCATGCAATACATAGCATGCAGACTCCAAGAAACCTTTGGGATGACCTATGGGAAGTTTTTGCCAAGTAAGTGTGCAAAATATTCAGCCAACTACCTCATCTACACCTCATGTCCACTTGTATATTCCCATGCAAACCACATATTTTTAGATTGTTGGCCATGCAAACCTCAGCATATATATTTTTTTATATCTTGGAAGCAGATTTGGCCGTCTCTGCTGTCAACAGAATGCAAAAGAGCCAGAATGATGAAAACTATAACACTAAAAAGCATAAAGACAGATTAGCAAGGTCGTTAGCGCGCTAGCTGTAGCTGGATGATCATAACTGCTACAGCTAATCTCTCGCCAGGTCTGCAGTTTAGGGGAAACTGTGACTCCTCTTAGTCTTCTCTTTCTCCCTCTCTGGAAGTGAAACTCCTAGAGTCCCGGTAAGCTGCGGCAGCTGAGATGAATGTGCCCCATCCCTCTTGCAGACACAATTACCGTGGTGGGAAAATACGGTTTGGCCAGCCCAGCGTCCCTCCTGCCTCATTCCCGGGCCAATCCTTTATGATTAAGCAGATAAGCGCTGGTACTGGATGATAAAACAAACAACAAATGTCCACATTCCTCTCATAGCCACTTTGATGTGTATTTGTATCTGTCTCCCCAGGGCTCTTACTCCTCGAAGGCCCCTTTACAATAATCAGACCCTGGAGTCATAAACAGTGAGGGATGAGGACTGTAAAAATGATTGTGAGGCTCCATCAGCTCGGATGCAGCAGGCCGGGGACAGAGGTTCACACCTCGGAGTGGGTCAGTCCCAGAGCATGGAGGAGGAGGAGGAGGTTGGGCAGCATGGGGGTCGTCTTGGTAGGGGGTCCCTGTCCCTGGCACTGTTTGATGCTGGTGAAGCAGATAGCAGAGAAGGAGAGATGCTGTCAGGATGAGCCAAGAGGCTGTGTCGTCGCCCCATAATGCCATGGGATGCTACTGGACTTTTGAGATAATAATTCTTTCTCCCTATGTTTCTCCTAGTCTGTCTCAAATCAATACCTCCCCACTGTCTAAATAAAGAATAAACTATTGCTATAGAAAAGCCATCTCTCTTTCACTCTCTCTTTTTAAGGAAAGAAAAGAATCTGAGAGCATTTTACTTTAAAAATATAAAAATAAAAAATCGAGCATATGTCTTTACAATGAGCAGAGAAATAAAAATTTACTGGGATTTGCAATCTCCTTGATTAGCCTCCATTTTCTTTGTCGGCATTAATATATGTGTTAATTAGTTCTTTAACAAATGTGATTGGAAACCAATCATGACCATTAGATAACAACATGATTGGGTAAACTGTGGGGACGGTGGATCTATAACGTCTGGTGCCTCCATCTTCACCGGGGCGAGGTCAGGGGCCGCACTCTTGACCCCTCGGTGACCCTTGACTCCAAACCGCTCCGGTGTCACTGCGGGAAAACTGGGGAAGAAATAACACTTTCCATCGTCCAAAATGTTCAGAGATTACCTTTCCCCATTGACTGATTGCTCTTATCTTTTGATGGATCTGGTCCAATTCTCTTTCTCTGTGCCTGCCCTCCTCCCTCCCCCCGCACACTTGTCCCTCCCCAGCACTCATAATTTGACTTTTTATCACCTCTTGCTGAAAGAGAGAGCCAGCGTCATCCGTCATTACAGCACACACTGACAGCTCCTCACACATGCATGGATTTTTACATTTGACTCAATCCAGGGGCTTACTTTACTGTAACCGATTCAATATTCCTCAAATGAGCCAGCCGATCTCTATACACGCCACAGCAGATGGGATGATCTATAGCATGGCCTTAATAGATTTCCCAGGCTTCAAAGCCTGGCTACTTTGGGGGAAAGGGCATAATTTGTGCAATAAAAACATAATTATTCATTTGACTAGCTTGGTAATTTATGTTACTCACATTTTCTAAGACATTACAACTACAATGTGTGTGTGTGTGTGTGTGTGTGCGTGTGCGTGCATGCATGTGTTTGTGTGTGCATGCATATAGGTGCAAATCTGGGTGCTTTACTCTTGAATAGATGAAACAAAAATGGAAAGTAAACAAAAAGTTATAAAAATGACAAATGGGCAAAATTAACAAACCAGGAACAAATTATGATGTTTTATAAATGAAAGATATCTTAACAAACAACATAAACACACCCTAGGGCCTGCAAGTACTACGTTTTTTTTTTTCTTTCTTTTAAATAAAAATAATTAATATTCCAACAGGAACATGAATAAAATATTTAGCTTAATGATGTTGGTTTCATATTATAAATATATTTCAGCAGGGTGTGTTTGTGCATACAATTCTTTATTGTTCTGTGCGAGAAACTGGGAGAGCCTGCGTGCAAGAGAGGCGGCGGCAGTGGAGAAAGGGAAATATTGTTTGTTTTTTATTTTGTTTATATCCACCCTACCTTTTATGGCCTCCGCTTGAGCTTTGCGAGTGCCTGTATGCGCGAGAGAGGGTAAAAGAGAGGGAGAGAAAGAGAGTATTCTCAATTTCCTTCTAAAAAGAAAATTCATTTGCAGTTGCTAATGTAATGTCATCGTTGTGTTTACTGAGCGTGGATGATGTATAGGGGATGTTGCATTGAGTGAGACTGCTTAATGATGCATAGAATTAAGTCTGTGGCTTTCAGCTGAGCTCCCCTCTCTCTCATACACTCCTCTCCCACTTCCTCCCTCCCCTTCTCGCTTTCACACACACACATACACACACACATACACACACAGTCTCTTTCTCTCTCTCCCTCTCCGACTCCCTATTCCCTATCTCTCTCCTTTCCTACCTTTTACCTCTCTCCCCGTCTAATCCTCCCACCCCCC